>PVHY01000028.1:172046-432052 GCA_004024945.1 Uropsilus gracilis
GGGTCGATGACTCCAGAGCCCACACACAGCCCAACCATCCCCCCCCCCACACGAATCTGTAAGTATCTTGCGTGTCAAAGGTGTCAAGAGGAGGGTTGTCATAACCTTGTGGCTTGTGGTGACCCGGTTTTCAAACTCACATTCTTTGCCCAAAACTATACCTAATAAAGAAAGCAGAGTGTGTTGTGACTCACAGGAACCTGAAATAATGCTCTCTGTGGTCCTTGCCATGAAAAAAGTCAAGGAAAATACTCGAAAGGGTTGACATTTTCAGTTTGTTCATTTGTTCCCATTCTCTATCCCTGGAAACCTGAGTTTCCATCCCAGTTCAGTGTCCATATGTGAAGCACACTGCATGCTCATCCTCACTGCCTGCTGGCCCGGGTGAGACACAAGGCTTGGAGACCTCCACCAGTGCCTGGGCAACTTGGTAGTGCCGCTGGAGGCTATACTTGGGGTTAGAGCTATAATTGGTGAGGACATTGTCCACAAAATACTGAAGGGGATTCTCTTCCCTGGAAAGGGCAAATGGCAGAAGGGGATGAAGCCAGCAAAAGAACATAGGAGTCATCAGACTTTTCCCAGCTCAGGGGTTGGGAGTGAGGCTACCTGTTTCACCAAACACAGATTCCCAGGTCCTGTGCCAAGGGAGACTGACTAGGAGGTCTAGGCTGAGGTCAGAGCATCTGCCTTAGAGGCAGACACCAACACCACTAATAAAACACGATGATTTTGTAGCACCTGCCTGTGTTACACAGCTATAGTCTTTGTGGGCTGCACCCTGCTCATAAACCCAATGAGGTGGGATTTGTAATGGATGAGCGTCCTTACTGTTATTTTCACAACCCTGCCTGCCCCGATGCTGACCTAGGAGACCCACAGAGGATGTTGACGTGATCCACTGAAGCCATCCAGTGAAGACAGGGATGGATTTGCTAAAGGCTATAATCTCTGAGTAGTAGACTGGCTCTTGAAGCCTCTCCTCTGCAATTTCCCTGCTCTTTCTGCCTCTCAGGACAACATCGTGCCCTCCTGCTGCCTTGTTGCACCCTCCAGCGTCTTAGCCCAGTACTGATGGAGGGGAAACCAGGGGCTGGAACAGGGGTGAGAGCAATTCACTATAGTGAGCGTGAAACCAACCACAGAACGAAACCATCTCTTGCCTTGCAGATGTCTGCCAACGTTAAGTTCACAAATGTCATGCCCACTGCCCCACCAAGGGGCAGCCCCTCACTGCCTCAGAGTTTTCTGTTGCTTCACTGACTCCTGCTGCCCTCAGCTCCCCACAGGTGGCCTCTGAACGCTCTCTCCTAAGGCTGGTGGCAGCCCCTCCCCCACTCACGCTGGCACTCCATGCTCCTTGTTCTTTGGGTTAGGTTTCTCTTTCTTGTGCAGCGTTGGAGGCTCTTCCAACCAGAAGCACAGTACCCTGGGCACCAAGCATTCCACTCAACTGGGTTAGACACATGTAGAGCCCTAGGCAAAGTTGGTGTCCATACAATGAATGGCAAGACTGTGCAGCTACCCCACACCCCATCCTAGGCTTCATTCACTGGTGAGAGAATGACTACTTGATCTTTCCCTAGGACATCTCACAACTCATAGGGCCAAGTCACTCTCCCAAGGGGTCTATTTGCTTTACATAAGTTCATCTTCTTGGACAGATGCAGGCAACATGGAAAAAAGACAAAAATTTACTCCTTCCTGTCTCAGGAGGGAAAGCTGCTTGAGATTTAGAGGAGCCTGGCATCCCTTCTGATCCTGCTCACCTGCTCTGGAGAGAAAAGTGGAGTCAGCACCCAAGAGGGCATCATGGTCAAAGCCAAGCTCCCTCTCTGCCTCTCATGTTATTCAAAGGGAGATGAGGACAGTTCTAGCACCTCTGTAATAGAGTTATTGAGAGGCACAAATAACATGTAAAGAAACTTCCAAGAATAGGCAGAATAAATGTCCTGCTATATAGGGCTCATGGATCCTAATCACCCCAACATGCAACACTCTTTCCCCAGAGTCATATTTGAGTCCATATCTTAGTCCCTAACTCTGGTCAGACATCATGGCATCAGGCCTCCCTGGGCCTGCCACTGGGCTCTCTGGCACCAAACCTGGGTGTTTCCACCTTTTGTCACCCAAGGACCAGCCTGGTAGGCACAGACAGGGCTCTGGGAGAATGTCACCTCCAAGGAGAATGCTGTGGATCCAACAGTTTCATGAGAAGGGCTTCCCAAGCCTTGTCACTCTCCATGGAGACATGGGTCCCCAAGGAGCAAGGGGTGACTGCTATGTATCTGAGAAACAGCACTTCTGCCTAGAATGCCAATGTGCCTCAAGGGCAAGCAATTTAAAACATTTGTCTCAGTGCAGACAGGAAAAGAAGAACAGTCTTATAGAGAGATGCTACATGAATTTTCACTATTAAAGTAAAATATATTTTGATGGTGATTTGGTCAACTTCTCCCCAGTGCCGTCTCCCCAGGTCCCTGAGGTTACGCTTCCTCCTCTCTGTGAAGATGTCTTAGTGGAGCTGAGCAAGGAACAAGGTCATGTTCTGCAGGACACTTGAAGGTTCACTAACAATCAAGACCCTCCTGCCTCCCTCCTCCCACAATATGCACAAGCCAGTGGTTTCACTGTCCCACAGACTAACGATTATCACAGAGTCTCTCATCGTCCCAAGGATCCAAAGCACTGGCCTCTGACAGAAGCCCAACACTCAGTGGGATACAGGACAGGTGGACAGTAACATACATCACTCCCCCAGAAGTGGTAGTCTGTAAGCCACCTCCTCACCACCCTACACATATCCCTCAATTTGACCAGGAGCTGGGCCCTCTCCCTTGCCCACTCTCACCAGGGCACCAGATGCACCAAGCACCGCCTTAAATTGTTGGCACTCCACCCTCAGGAGATGGCCTCTATTTCCCTTCCTTTAGAACCTGGGCAGGCCTTAGGCTAGCCAGCACCAAATGAATACAGAATAAGGAACACTAAGCCAGTTCCAGACTAGCCCTTCAGTGGCCTGGCACTTTCTGCTCCCATCCGCCTGGAAGGAGCCCAGGGATTACCCTGCCAGGAAGACCAGAGCAACTAGAGCTTCAGCTCTCATCAAGCTCCCAGCTGAATGCAGCTGCATGACCAGCCCCTGATGCTGGCTCTGAATTCCACATCCATGTTTCATAAGCAATAGCAATTATAATTGTTTTATGCAGCATGTTTTGGGGTGCCGTGTTATGCAACAGTAGATAACTCCAGACCACACTCAGGTAAGGAAAAAGAGGCAGAGCAATCACAGGGAGAAGACTTTTGAACTGAGGGAGATTCTGGCCAAGCACACATTAGAAGCAACAGGGAGAGGAGGAGATAAGTGTCCTTAGGGTGCAGACCCCGGGGGGAACAGAGGGCTCACTCCCAATCATTTTGAGTGGTGATCTCCAAAAATAGTGCCTGATAGTGGTATCAGGGACAATGACTCAGTGTGTTGTGGGGCTCTGGTCTGTGACTCTAAGTTAAGTGGAACTGCTGCTCCTGGCTCCTCTGGACTTGACACTTGTCTGTCATCTTAATAATGATGATCTTGACCTTGATCTTCCCCTTAGCAAATATAACCTAAAATTGCTGCACTCCTCCACAGTTAACTGGGAGATCCCACTTGAATACCCTATTGGCAAGATTATGGCAAATAGCTGACCCATCAAGTCCACATTTCCCCTGAGACAAAAGGCAGTCATAACTGTCTCAGTTTCCAGCACTCCATTGCGCAAGCTCCATGGCATCCTCTCCACCAGGCTGGGATAAACAGCTTATTTTTACCATATTGTTGCCCACTTTCCTCCTGGATGCAGGATGTCAGTGAGTCCAGAGACCATCCAAGTCCCAGTGCCAAAGGTTTCTCCTCTCAAAAACAGAGAGACTCCTTTATAATAAGAACCATACTACACTTCTTGAGACTTTCCTCAGACTACCAAACAAGCCAGTTTCAATGGGCAGCTCAAGTTCAGCAAGCCACTTGGGCAGCAACAACAGTATCCAACATACACTGTCTCCTTCTAGAATGTGAAATGTTTCCCATTCAATTACAGCTGTTGAAAAAGTTCTGACCAGCAGTGCCTGCTTGATACAAAGTTCTCCAACACCTAATATTAATTAGAAAATCTGGAAAACATACCATAAGGTCGTTATTATTATTTTAGCACTAGGAAGTATCCCACACAGCAGCTGACATATATTTCAGTGCAGGGATGATGATTGGGTCATCCTGCCCAGTCTCTGGCATTACAGAGCATGTGTTCTATTCTAGATGCAGAGACATCCATGACTAATACCTTGTGGCCCCATCACTGGGTGTGTATTGAATGGCCCCTTGGCCAAAATAGGGGAAAGATTGGGTCATTGAGGAAGAGGTGAGTCTGGGGTCCCTCCTAGTAGGACTGACCTCTCTTGCTTGCCCCTGTTCCATTACCATTCCTCTCTCAAGACACAGCCCCACCCACCACTAAACAGAGAGACCCTGCATGGTTCCCCTCCCCACTGCTTCTTGGAGGTGGGGGAGAACCTACCTCTGAGACAAGGAGCTTGGTTTTGAACAAGAAGTGTTGTCCAGTGAGAAGGGGCCAAGGTTTCACTAGAATCCTTTTACCAGCTTCCTAAACCAGAGAAAAACCTTTACCTTTTAATCTGATGCAAAAAGGCCAGAAGCTGTTATGAATCCTTAAACTTTCACACAAAATTTACCTTTATCACTTAGAGACCTGCTGTTTGCTTGCCCCAGGGCCTTTTTGTCCCAAACAAAAGAAAGGAAAAAAAAAAAAAAACAAACACTTTATTTCTTAGACCTGCCCCTGTCTTTCACCCCCCCATTCTTTTCCATTCATAGTCTTTCTTGCACCCCAAAGTCAGATCAAGCTCTTAAAGTAAACCGACTAATTTTTACTACCAAGTAAACAAGTGAACTCCGGTTAGCCCACCACATGTACTACAAAGTGAGCATGCAAAACCCCAGTTACCCCACTACACGTACTATGTGAAATTCAGTTACCTCATCACATGTCCAAAACTGTCCTTTAGTCCCTGGTCACCTCACCACATGTCTAATCAATCTGAGTTCACAAGCACGTGAACCAAAAGCAGGGCATTCCTTTTTCCTCTTTTGGTGTCTGTTCCAACTTAATCCAAACACAAGGTCAAAGACATGGCCTTTAGCATCCATCTCAACTTTAGGCAGTAGAAAAGCTCCAAGGTAAAGCAGGGACCAACACCATGTCTATCTTCTCAAGCTTCATTCATGGTCTCTCCAAAGACATTGGAGTTAAGCTAGATAAAACAGGCTCCAAAACAAAGCTCAAATCTCCAAACTCTTTAGACTCCTTTAGCACACACCATTAGCTTATATAATCTGAGGCTCGTACATTCAAGGGCTCCAGACCATTGCCTGTTTACAGCAAAGCACATGGCCTCTATGCTTTCCTGTCTTACTGCAGCCCAATGCTGCTCCCGGAGGCCAGCCCTATGTGGCCCTAGGAATGGCAGATCTCTCACTAGCCCCAGCAGATGCCTGCAGGCCAAATGCAGATTCTTCCGCTCTACTTCACCAGGGCCTATCCCTCATGCTCTACCAAAATGGCTGATTCCTCACACTTGTTCCTTTTATCTTTCTTCCTTGTTCCCTGTCCCTAACCCCACCCCTGAGCCTTCAGGGAGTGGAGTCCTGTCAATTCCCTGCACATCACAAAAGTCTCATTTTGCTTTTCTCACCTTCTTCTATCCTCCTGAAAGAAAACTATGAATCCTGATAAAGGGGCCATCAGCCATATCCTGGCAGTCAATCTAAGCTTTGTTCACCTGGACCCTGAAACAATTAAATCAGAAAGTCAAATCTTCATAATATTACCAAGTCCTTCTTGAAATGTGCAATACTAAAGCAAAAGGAAAGTAGCTTCTATTTCCCAGCTGCATTCTTCCTTTCCACTGTTACGACCATTGCATAACACATCGGCTATGCTAATGGTTAACAGCCCATTCAAATCCACTATTGTCCTGCAACAGAAGTACAGTCATAAAGCACCATACCTAGGCAACCCCAGAGCCATTCAGCAGCAGAGACCTGCTTAGTCATGTCAGGCCCAGCAACAGAGCAGATGGCCCAGGTGTCTGGAATGTGAAATGCCACAAAGAATTGATCTTGCCCATGAGGATGAAGTTGGCTGCAAATCCTAAGGCCTGGAGTCCAGCCCTGACCCTTCTTGGCAGAAATGTAGGCAAAGTGAGTAGTTTAGGAAGATGGTTTTCTACCTTTATTCTGCATTAGAACCACCTGGATGTTTTGTGGAAGCACAGATTAAAGTCTTCCCCTTTCCACCCCTAGAATTTGGTCAGCATCTGTGTTCTGCCGAGTCTACACAGACAGCTTAAAATCTGAATCTGAACTCTTTAAATTCTGGTCCAATTTAAGAATTGTAACATTTCACTTTTAAAGCAGATTTCAATTTCCCTCAAAAGGCAGAGAGACTGGGCTACACTGAATCTGCCCAACCACAGGGAATGAGAACAGCTCATCTCCAAGGTCCTGCAAATGGAAGTGTTACTTGTTGACTGGAGGGCAGGCACCGGCCTCAACAGCTATCAACCCTTCAAAAAACAACAGAAACATTTTAGAAAACCTTCTATGGAGGAACGAAAGCGCCAAAGTCTTTCTCTCCTCAGGAAACTCATGGGAACTACCCAAATTTCCCCTATTTTGGCCAAAGTGCCACAGACCCCCACCAATTAGGGACACACAGTACTCGTCATGGGTTTCTCTGAATCTAAATCAGAATAAATGCTCTGGAAATGCCCAGGCTGGACAGATGGACACAGATGTCAGTACACATCCTTTCTAGCCCATCCAAGCTCCCAAGCCTCTTCCTCGCCCTGTGTGGCAGGAACCACAGAGGACACCTGCTACACCACAGCCCAGCCCTAGATGGACGCTGTTAACCCAGAGCCCCGCCCCTGCTCTTCTAGAGTTCTGCTCTGCCTTCAGTCTGTTCTTTGTTCTCTTAAATAGTATCTACACCCTGCAGGGCTGGAGGTGGGGGAATGTTGATTTTATTTTTTGTATTTTGTTGCTGAAACAGAGCCTCACATAGGTGCTCAGATAAATAGAGTCATTTCTGTCTATCAAGGGGGAACAGGTTAAATAATACAAGCACAGTATATGCCTCAGCAGTCAAAAATAAGGCAGCTCTTTATTAGTTGATATGGGATAGCCTCCAAGCTGTTGTTCTGAGGGGAAAACTAATTTGTAACATAATGTATAGATTATGCCATCACTTAAAAGCACAACGTATGCACAAATAAAACTGTATGTTGCTCTTTCTCGCCTAAAGGCAACAAATTGTTTGGAAAGATACACATTAAACTGTTAAGAGTGATGAGCTCAAGGAAGAGACTGAAATGCAGGGATCTGAGTAATAAGGACTCTGATTTTATAATAAGAATGTGCCCGAGTATCACCTGTGTAATTAAAAATAGATCCAATCATCTGAAAATATTACAAGTGTTCATTCTTCTTGTGCCTCTTAGATTAGACTCTTTTCTTTGGGACCGAAATAAAAGGTGAGTCATCACTCTTCTGAAACATCCTTTTCGTCACAGAATGAGACACATGCATAGTTTCAGAATGTGAAATCAGGCCATAGTTCAACAATTTAGAAATGCAAAGCTAAAGTCAAGTGAAAACAAAAGGGTTTGCAAAAGGATCAGTTCTGGCTGACCCCATCCCCACAGGCAGCCTCCAGCTCCACCGTCACGCCAGCCAGGTAACCAGGAGTCTGGATTGACCTAGTCGTCCCTTAATCATTTACATCTGAAGGCATAAAACTGCATTTATTAAGTGGGTAAATTTAAGTTTGGGGATATTGTGTCCAGAATTTCTGATTTGTATTAATTTTCCCCGTAAACTGAAATTCTCCTGAAAATTCTGATTTTGGAAGTCCTTTCAGAAATATGAAAAAATTGAAATCACCCACCATGCAGAACATGTAAGAAACAAAACCATCAGTCAGCAAAGCAAGGAAGCAACTGCCTGCCCAACCACCTTCAAGCCCCAGCCGCCTCAGGACCCATTTGTGTATCCACCCACTTGCTAGAGAAACCAACCACCAGGTGCCTGAGCAGAGCAAGACTTACTTGTTGGCCATAAAGCTGCAGTGCGATACCAGCCCAGAGAACCTGGGTACAAGTTTGTTGGGTGGCAACATCCACCCAACACAGAGGTTCAACTCAGGTGAGCCAGCTTGCTCCCCAGGCACAGAACCAAGAATTAGATCATGAATGAAAGTCTGATTAACTCCACACTGTCCCACTGGGAGGAAAAGAAAGATACTAAGCCTGAGCGCAGCAGGGGCTGAGCCTTGGAAGCAAGCCATGACAGCACTCACTCCTTGAGGGAGACAGTTAATGTGGTCCAGCATTTGAGCTTCTTGAAAAGGCTATCCCCACTTGGCAAGACAGTCTCAGATCCCTTAAAGGGAGGCATTTCTGAACACCCACTAACTCAGAAAGTCTGGACAAGAAGCTGACTTCCCAAAGACATATCTACGAGATGGAATGTTCCAGTGGGTCTGTCCCATTCCTTCCGGATCCCTGAATGGCTCAATTTCCTCTGAAAGCACTATGGAAAGCTTTGGATCCCTGTGAGTTGGGTTAATTATTTGTCTACACTTGAGAGATGGAGATATATCTTGCTAGATGCTGGGATTGCTCCTGTGGGGGAGCTGTGAAAACCTCACCATATTTCTCCCATCACACCTTTTCTGCAGGCATGAAGAAAAGATACTCAAGAGAAAATAGTCTCCTCATTGTGTGCTTCAGAAAATGCTCTGTGAAAGAATGGATGTGACCAAATCAGAAAGGACTAGGGTCTTTTAGATCTCAAAGCACTTGACGCATGGCTGCAGCTCTGATGCAAAGGCAATGGATATATTCCAGGAAACTTCTAAAGATTGCACTTCCCCACTGCAATAAAGGAATACAAGATGCTCTGATTTATCCTAATGTAGAAGCAGAAGAGGAGGGACAAATTTTTAAAAAAGAGAGAGAGATGACTTAGGCTAGATGCTCCCCCAAGGAAATAACGCCCCCAAGTCACACAAGTTGTAAAACCCACATAGCATGGAGTAATGCCTAAATTAGCTCTAATTTCTACTCAAAGAGCACAACTGTCAAGTTCTTAAAGATTACTCATTACGGTGAAATTGAAGGCAAAGTATAGGACCTGAAAGTATATAGGCTCCTCATGTAAGACTCATGTACCAGGTGACAAACCTAAATGTCAGCTGCACCGCTACAGGCTGCCTGGCCTGCAGTAATAGGTAAGTCCCTGTCTACTTCAGAATCAGAAGGCTTAGGTCTCAATCCTACCCTAACACCTACCAGCTGGGAGACTCAGGGAGTCTCCAAAGCTTCTATTTCTTCTTTACTTATTAATGATTTTTTTCCAAATGGAAAGCTACATATACATTTGTTATCAAAAATGTGAAAAGACCAGAATCAAATAAAAAGTAAATAGTCATAGATAATTTCATTGCCAAAAGCAACCATTTTTAATATTTTGACAAATTTCCTTCCTATCTTTTTCTAAGCATATTGACACTGTCTTAACATTTGAGGAGCTAATTGGAGTCTACTGTAAATACAATGTACTGTTGTACTTTCATTATATCATGAGTATCTTTCTGTGTTGCTAAAACCCTGCCTAAACCCTACTTTGATGGCTATATAATATTCCATTAACAGAATTTATTTGGCCCTTCCCCATTATTCCATAGTTTCTATATACCATGAATAATTGAGAAACTTTTGTAGCATAAAATGGTTTCTGCTTCTTCAATTATTTTATTAGGATGAATTCTAATGCTCCTTGTCATATATTTACATTTTTTTTTTCTGAGGGGATTAGAGCACATCAGAAATTTGTAAACTCAACTGCCTGCTACTTGAGTTAGTCATGGAAATGAGTACTATTGTATGAATGTTAGCAAAAAAAAAAAAAAGGAAGGAGAGAGAAAGAAAGGAAGGAAGGGAGAGAGAAAGAGAAAGGAAGGAAGGAAGGAAGGAAGGAAGGAAGGAAGGAAGGAAGGAAGGAAGGAAGGAAGGAAGGAAACAAAGGGAGAACAGAACCTAGTACATGTGCACCTATTGAAGGTGACAGCTCCTACAGGTCTCCAGTTGGCAGTTGCAAGGGGGATAGAGGCCAGGTTGCTTCTGAGCTTCCCAGTTTTCCAAAGGAGTCAGAAATCCATCATTTCTATGAATATGTAAGTTTTGGTAACACAAGTTCTATTTGTCCTCCCAGGTTGGCTAATGGCAGGTCACAGCCTCTCACAGGGGACACCTGTCTTCCAGAAGCCTGCAGTTTTCACTCAGCAAGGAACCAGCGTCCCCCTCAGAGGTGGCTATAGTACACGTCCAAGAAACAATTCACTGGAGGAACACACAGGTTCTGTCATTTGCACCATTTAATCTCTGTGATTCCTTCTCTTGTCCCCTCTGGACTCCTCCCTAGACACAGAATTACCTGAGCACCGACTCCTAAGAACTAGCCAGGCCCTCGAAGGCTCCTAATTACAAATGCCTAAGTCAGAAGGAGAACCAACTGGGCCACCTTCCTGCTCTCCTTCTCATTCCTCTGCTATGCCCAAATCAGGCAAAATTCCCAAGCATTCTGGGGGAATGCTTACTTTTCCAACACAGCATGAAGCTGGGCCCTTTGGCTTGCTGGGGCTGGGCCGTGCGATACACGTGCGATGACACGTGTATCATCCGAAGGCAGGTGTGCACCACGCAAAGGTTCAATCTCAAAGGTCTCGTGCTTCTAAATGGGCCACATCGCAGCTCTGACAGCAATCACACAAATGCCTCCAAACCGGAGAGAGAGAGAAAAAAAGATCCTGAAAACCCAAATCCCCCTTCACAAAGCCCATAGAGGTGCCTTTTATGCCTCTGCCATCTGTCATCACAAAATTCACAACAGCTCCCTGAGTCTCAGGACATGGACATTTCTGCAGGGGTCACCCAGAGCAGTTCAGGCACCCTGACAGCGAAACAATGTGCGGCAAGGTGAAGACCGGTGAGAAAATGCTGCTAAACAAACACGAGGGGTCAGCGGCTCAGAGAGCAAGATCCACTTAAACCCACTAATTGGAAATAATTCCAAGTTTTTCAGACATTACGTAGTGACAATAAGGTGCAAACACCGGATTAGTGACCTCTGAAGACAGAGAGCTTTTGTTCCGTCTTTGTAAGAGCAGAATTTCACCCTGTGTCCTGAAATCCCCATCAACTACCCTGTGTGAATCTAAAAGTTTACAATTTAATAACATAGGCAGGGTTAGCTTCTGCGTTTCTCCGTTCCAGGTCAAGAAGCAGATCGTAAGCAAGGGAGGGAAAGGGGCAGGGAATCAATAAAGCTCTGAATGTAGCCAAGGAGCCCTTTTCATTCGGGTCATTCCCAGAGGTCAGTGAGCAGAATGGACACCTTAAATTGCTGTCCAGCAGGAAGAGCCACATGTATTCTCAAGGTTGGGGGTTTTGCTGGTGGTTGTTTTTAAATTTGTCTTGCCAAGCTATCATGGATAATGACCTTAGTCCTAGACTAAGGTTGTTTTGTTTTGGTTGTTTAATGTGTTAAAAAATTTCTTGCATTTGATAAGCAAGCCAAAAGAAAATGAAAGGTTACTGAAGATACCTTATGAGTTGGAGGTTTGGTGTGGAAGGTATGAACATTTTGCAAAATTCAGTACTAAAACAAAGTCATTAAAAAACAACAAAAAAATAAAATAAAATCTTGTTATTCCTACAGGTTCTTGTGGACCTTATTGTTGACTTTGACTTAATAGTTATATTGCTTGCAGCATCGCTCCCACCTGAGTGAACAGGGGAGCCGGTACTAGTGGGTAAAAGGGGGAATGTTTTAATCAAGCATCCCCACATGTGCACCCTATGATGCAGATCAGCTCAGCTGCTACTTCCTGGGTGCTCTGTCCCAGGTTCTCTGTGAAGAAACAGTGAGCTATGGAGTGGAGGAAACAGACTTGAGCCAAAGTCTGTCAGTCTCTCTGCCTAATGCACCTGGTCTCCACAACCAGATCTGTGTTAACTTCCAGTCTGAGAAGAAGACTCTTGCATACGCTCAGATCCCCATCTTCTGCACGAGCATGATGATCTGCTGTGAAGTATACACTGATCTTCTCCAAACAACTATAAACAAGCTGGGGGCAGTAAGGCAGCTCCTAGCCCAGGCTAGGCTCTGAGCAGTCCCACTGAAAATACCTAAGCAAGTAAAATGTTGCAAGATACCCCATCTCTTGCTGCAGCTGCATGGTGAGGAGGCTTCTCCTCCGTTTTGATATAGGATTACAAAATGGCTTTCCAGGTGACAACTTCATGTACACACATGGCACATTTGATGTACTGGACAAAAAAATAAAGGGTAAGGTCAGTGCCGCAAAAGCAGGAAGAAGATGGGGTAGTAGGTTAGGTAGGTTATGTGAACCAGGTTGAAGTTACTGAAATACCCATATGGCTGAAGAAAGGCTTCCCAAAGATTCCAGAAGCTAACTTTATCTCCCTCTCTTTGGTGACACTGAGGGGTGGCTGGGACCTAAAGGGTCCCACAGGTCTGGGACTTTGGGCACTCCCCTCAATTGTAAGGTGAGCTTCACACACACCTTTGCCTGAGTTGCCACTGGTTCAGACACCTGGTGAGTATACACCCCTTGCAAATACAACCTCAGCCTGCAACCCAGCCCTCATATGGAGAGCACCCTGAAACAAGATCCCACAAGTTGGTGCTGGAATCAGGTTTCACCTTTGGCCAAGCCTCTGGCCCCACGAAGCTTCAGAGGTCAACAGCAGCTGCGTTTCCTCCGCTCTTCTCCCTAGGCGCCCCGCTGGTTTCCCTCCTTCTTCCTCCAGGTGTGCTCATGCCAGAGCCTGCCCCAATACGTCTCCCTTTCATAGTGTTCTGATGAATAGATTGTGTGTTTTCTTTTGAATTCTTGTTAATGGCCTGGACTATGCTCCAGCAACCCAGCTGTGCATGTCAAATAAAACGTATTGGGGTCGGATGGATTCTCACATAGCACCAAAATGCATAGCCCACCAAACAAAGGGCATCCAACCTCAACGTGCACATTCTAGAAAGCTCCACTAAGGAACTGTAGAACTGCTACAGAGGCCACTGAGCTATACAAATACCAAATCAAATGGCATCATTTCATGTCATGACTCCATTCTCTTTCTCTTTTTTTTAAAAAGAATTTTCAAACATAGTTATGCAAAAGACTTCTGTTTTTAAACTCACTGTGCAAACAAAGCCCAGGCAGATAAAATCAGCTCAGGTTGAGTATATCCTGAACACGAGCTATAACTGATTCAGCTTTGCAATTTGACCTTTAGTTGTCATGTAGAAATGGAGAAGCATATTTAGAGAAATGGTGGATTTCTTTTTATGTTTCATACGAAGGTGCTGCCCCTCTAGAGCAGGTGAGCGTTCGTCAAAGTAAAGGTTCTAAAAACTGAAGGTAAAAGAGAAGGCAAGTTTCCTGTTTCACGTACGCAGGGGAAGAGGGGTCCTTTTAACCTGCAGTTAAAGCAGGTGGGCTCAAGAAACCCTAAAAAGGATGCACGGAAATACACTCTTACTGCTTCTGTGATATTTGAAAGAAATAGCATTTGCATTTTGTTCCATAACTAAATGAAATAGGCTAAAACCATGGGGAGAGAAATGTGTTTACAACCCAGCCCAGTGTCAACCTGTTACATCTGACTTTCTGTTCTGGTTAAAAACATCTCTCTCTTCAGCCTGCTGGGGAATATACCCTCACAGCTGAGGACAGATGTGGCGAGCAAAGGCTGTGAAACAAATGCCAAGCAGCAGCCCGCTACCACAGGCTCCTGCACCTGCAGGTGACATCACCCGGCTCTATCTTACCCCAGAAATCTATTAACATGCAGAAACAGGTGTCATCAAACCAAAACCCACTCTTAGAAAGCATTCACCTCGCCCGACTGAGAGAGTGGAAATGACAAATGAGATGCCGAACTTCCACTCACCCTCCATATCAAACTAGAGGCAGGGAGAATCCTCCTTCAGTGCGCCCCTCCCAGACTTCCCAGAACACCTGTTCCCTAGCATCCCAGGAACGTGCAGCCAGAATAAAACCTTTGAAGCAAACACTGTTCCATGGATACTGCTTTTGCCTTTGTGTCAGGGAAGTTAGTCTTTTTAGCTAAAAGCAGTTTATCTCAGCTCAGTTTTCACTCATTTCTTATTTCAAAGAGGAAATAGCTTTCCTCTTTAAATCTGTGACCAGGCATATTTTAAAAAGCATTCAATATATGCATGGAGTACATTAAAAATGATGTATCAGGATTGTTTGAAACTAGTTCAGTGAGAGATGAATTGAAATCCAAACTGTTGATAACTATAGAAGCCAGGTGATGAGTAACTGGGAATTCTACGATGCTATTCCCTCTTAGGTTTGAAATATCCTTAAGAAAAGCATTTAAACAATATGTAGCAATATACCCAGTTGTTGGCCTTCCTCCCTCAGTGATTGAATTCCAGTTCTGTCCTTGTAATCCGCCCTGCTCCATGGAGACACTCTGCTGCCATCAATTAAGCTGATCACAGCCATTCAGTTATCCTGGTAAGAGACCACCTCAAGAATAGACAGAGGGTCTGTCTGACTAATGAGAAATGAGGGGAAGCCTCTTAAAGGGTTTGGGGGAGGAATAAAATAGTTTCCATGCTGCCACAAAGTGACACATAGGAAGAGATGGCGCTCCTCTTCTGCTAAATGTTGTTGCTTCTGCATGTGACAGCAAGAACCCCAGCAGCCATTTTGTGACCATGAGAGAGTCAGCGCAAGACAAAACCAATATGCTGAGGGTTGCAGAGAGGACAGATCAAAGCAACTCTGGTCCTTGAGGATGTCGCTGAGCTACTGAAATAACTACCCTGAAACTGCCTCACTTCAGGAATCATTAAGTGAGAAAACAGCCCACTTACAGTTTAAAACAGTTGAGCCAGAGTTTCCTGTTACTCATAGCTGAAGGCATCCTATCTGATTCAAAATAACTGATGAATGAATAAAGACAAAATGAAGAAGATGCACTAAGAGAATTATCCCATAGTCCCAGTAGTATCCTTTGAGTCTGCACAGTCAAGACTTCTATTTCAAGCCAAAGTTGAGCTTTATATTATCTATCCTCTCAGAACATTGGGTTTTTTTTATTTTTCAGTACATATCATATGCTTTATTTCTTGGACAACTGATAAGATAATCGCTTGGAGCTTCTCCTATGAACCTGTTCTTTGATTTTTTTGAAACATTTTCTTAAATGGCAGCTCATACTCACAGTTATGCCCAGGTTAATGGGCACTCCCAGTCTACTATCCACTGAATACTGGGAAGCACACGTTTTTTAAGTAGCTGTGCAGCCTTGCACTAACTCTTCAACTGCGCTGTGCTTTAATGCTCTTTTCCCATAAAACACCATTACAGTAACACTCACCATAGGGGTTGAGAAAGTTTTATGGGGAAGCATAAAGGGTGTCATCTAGGGCAAAGCACCACGCCATTGCCTCAGCATCAAGACTGGAATATTGGCAACTGGCATAATCACTTTTTTCTTCTCCCCTTGCTTTCAGGTATACAGAAATAAATAACAAGTATGGGAGAAGAAAACAGCAGGATTTCCCTCTTTATGAGCAGTTCTGCCTGCAATACCTAACATTTCTGTTTTTCCTACCTACTTTCATCACAAATGGTATGTCATTCTAAATGTCTTAAGAGGTTTCCTTTCAAATCAAACAGACCCTTTGGGGTGCATCAACCTTATGAGACCAGTTTCTTGGGTTACAGGTTGGCAGCCTCCCTCCAAAACACCCCAACTCCTGGTCCCAAGCTTAGGGGCAAGCTGAGCAGAGGAATCTCCTCTGGTGTAGGTACCCTAAAGAGAGAATTAAATTAACTGGTGTAAAGTACCCTACATCAGAGAGGTACGGGCCACTACCTCCCTCCCTTTCTCGGGGAGAAACAAGCACTCAGGAAATCCTGTCTTGTTTGGGTTCAGAGGAATGGACACCGCTATCTCAGATTGAGTGGGTTCTCTCCAGACCTCTGCCCTACCAGCAGCCTTCAATGGTTCCCGTCATATCATCCACCACCTGAAATCTCCTGAACGCTCTGCCATAAATCTACTCAGTCTTCACTTAAGTGAAATTATTTTAACAAGAAATTTCCTACCAGTATTGCCTGCCCTCCAGCCCAAGTGTCTCTCTCTTCTACCAGGCTGCAGCCCTTGCTGGTGTCTGTGGGGGCTGGGCTGGATTCTGGCTATGAGTTACATGAAATCAACGCAAACACAGTGGTGTTGGTGACACATTTTGGGAATCAGAAGTCTGAATTTGAGTCCCCCTGTACACCTGGTGTAAAACCATCACCCCCTTGCTCCTTCATGAGAATGCAGGAAGGAGGCTAAGTACCCACTGCCCATTTCCACCCAGCACAGACCCTTGGGAGTAGAGACTGTCTTATAACAGAATGAGCCACTACGACAAGCAGTCCTATCTACTTTATAAAACAACAGAAAGTGTGAAAATTTACTTCTTTACGTGGCACTTGAAGCTCTACCAACCTCAGCAGGAAACAAAATCTAAGTGATAAGACACCTCAGGAAGAAGAAAAAAAGAGCTGCCTCGGCATGATTCCTCTTGCCCTGGGACCCCAGCAGATGGCATACCTGCGGCTTCCTTCAGGAGCTCCCTGGGTTCCCCACAGGCCAGTCCTCTGGGTAACCTAGTTCTGTAGAATTTTCTTGATGTGCAGACAGTTTGAGCCACATAAGAAGCCAAAATGTCATTAATGCACAAAAATTGCTTATAAACAAGGCATGCTGTTAGCTGGTAGGAAGTAAATCTAGAAGTTTCTGTGACTAGCTTATCAGTGAGTGCCTCAAGAGCACGTCTTGCCAGCTTAACTGTACTTGAGAAACGGAGAGGCTTAAGCCAGCCTCACAGGTAAAGTCATAGAAAATTGAATCAGGTCACCCTACACATCAGCCTGACCAGAGAACCCTTAGGTCCTCTCCCACTTAATGGGCCTTGGCAAACTCTTCCCCATAAAATGGGTGACAACCAACCCCCACTCTCAATCAAGTGAACACAGGACCATAGCAGCATGGCCAGTGAAGGGAATATACAGAAGGAAGCTGCACTTCCCCAAATGCAGCTGGGCTGTCACTGACACTGGCCTGGCCAGCAGCACATGAACTGGCCTTCCCCAGCTCCAGCAGGAACACAGCTCCTCTCAGCATGAGGAGTGTGCTGGTAGCAGTCCAGGTTCGTTGTTTCTCTGCCTGCCCATGGCCCCAGTGCACTGCTGGGTGCCTGGTGCCCTGAGCCCTGCTCAGTGCTCAGCAGCAATCAACCAAGTGGGAGTTGGGGTAACACCTGCCACATTTGCCTCGGCGGCCAGGATGAGAACAGAGAGCTGCTTTCTCACTACTTTCTCACTGGTGAGATCTGAAAACAGCTGCGCCCTGTTCCTGGGGTCTTCGGGAGAGGCCAGCCAGCTGATGAGTTTTCCAGATGGATGAGATGAGCACAGCCTTCTGGAATATGACCTCAGGCACCTGTGCTGGGACCTCTGCTCCACAGAGGGGAGCAAGCCCTGTCCACGTGTCACTCCAGTGCCCCCTACGAGAACCACACATCACAACTGGAGAGCCACCCCTGGCAGTCCCTGGGAGCAGCCAGTGGACAAATAAGGTCAAACCCAATTGCTGTCTCAGGTTGAACTGACCCTTCCGAGAAGGTCTCACTCAGACACCTTTCCATGCAAGAAGTCCACAACTGATTTTAAAGTCCTGACTATACCTGTGAACTGCTTTACTTGGAATGCCTTTGAAAGACCAGTGAGTTAAATGACTCACAGTTACACATTGACCAGCTCCCTCATTGAAAATGATTAAGTAAGCGAAACTATGAAATCAATGTCTCACCCTAGGCTGACGAAACACAACATAATTCCATATGAAGAATCTCTCACCCCAGGAGCACTTTGACACAGGACTACCAAAGTGACTTCAGACAAGGTGATCTTGGTACAAGCAGTGCCCCAAGTTTCCCTACCTTCACTCTCTTTAACTCAAGTTCACTGAGACATCATTCAATTATGGTAGAATTCACCTGTTTCAGGTGTTACGGCGCTACAATCTTTGACAAACATTGATGGTCATATAAGCACACAATCATTGTCTATCACTCCACACACACCCCACCCCCACCCCCCCCTACACAAAAATTCCTCAGGTCACTTTTTAGTCTATCCTTAGTTGTTGCCCTGGCAACTGCTGATTTGTTTTCTTCCTTATAGTTTTCCATTTTCAGAATAACATACAAATGGATCACATAGTATGTGCACTTTGGAGTCTGACTTTATTCCATGCCTTTTTTATTGTTGAGTAGCATTTCATCAAGCAGATGTGACAGTTTGCCCACTTTTCAGCTGAAGTATATTTGGGATGTTTGCAGTTTGCAGTCATTATGAATACAGTCCCTGTGGAAGTTGTACACAATCATCTATGCAGGTGAATGTTTTCATTCCTTTACTGTAAGTATTATCTGGGAGTGAATCTGCTAGGTTGCACAGTAAGGTTTAGTAATATGAGAAACTACCAAAGTGTTTTCCAAAGCGACCATGCCAATGCCTTCCCAGAGCACTATATGAGAACTGGACTTGTTCTATCCCCACATATCACCTTCATATTCTCAAGGTTTTGGGTTTGGTTGTTGTTGCTGCCATTGTTTGGGGGTGCAGGGCAGGTAGGTGTGTGGGTTTTTTTTAAGCCATTCTGGTATATGTGTGTGGTGTCTCATGTAGCCTTAATTTGCATTTCCTTAATGACTAATAATGTTGAGCATCTCTTCAAACAAACAGATGCTTGTTTGCCACTGCAAAAGGTAAAAATACCAAAACCCTCTTTGGTGAAGTATAAGTCCAAGAATATTTGCTCATTTATTATATTCCTTTCTTGAAAGATTTCTATACATATTCTGTTTTATAAGTCCTTTATACATTTTGAAAATATTTTCTCCTGGTTTGTGGCTTGTCTTTTCAGTTTCTTAGCAGTGGTTTTCAAATAGCAGATGTTTTTAATTTTGATAAAATCCATTTTACTAACTTTCTTTCAGAGTTTGCTTTCTGTGTCTGAAGTAATCCTTACCAAGCACAAGGTCACACAGATTTTCTGCTGTATTCTTCTACAAAATTTTCAGTTTTGGGTTTTACTTTAGACCATTAATCCATTTCTGTTTTTTGATGTACATGTTGTAAGTTATGGCTTAGAACTTTTGGTTTACTTTTTTTTTTTTTTTTTTTAGACTATGTCTTGCTATTTTTGCCTGTGGAACCGCAGGCTCATGTTGCCCGGGGTACCACAGACTCAAGCAATCCCCAGCCTCAGTTTCCCAGGTAGCTGGGATTACAGGCGCGTGCCACCACGCCCAGCTATTTTTTTGGGGGGGCTAGGTCTCGCGATGTGCCCCTGGCGGGACTCAAACCACGATCCCTGGCCCTGGCCATGGCTTCCTAGGCTGCCACCTACAGGCATGTGCCACCATGCCCAGCCCCTGGTTTACTTTTTATATGGCCATCCTATTGTTTCAGCACCACTGACTGACAAGGTTATCCTTTCTCCACTGAATGATCTTGGCACTTTTTTCAAAAATCAATTGATTATGTGTGATCTACTTCTGAATACTTTGTTCTGTTCCATTGACCTTTCATCAATACCACAGTCTTGATTACTATAGTTTTATATATGTCTTAAAATGAGACTGTGTAAGTCTTCCAACTTTGTTAGCTGCTTTGGGCAGCCTAGGTCCTTTGCCTTTATATATGAATTCTTTAATTAGCATAATATCTTCCACACAAAACATTTATGTTTATGTTTCTACATTTTAATTTTGAATGTGCTAAATCTCTAATCAAGATTAGCTTGATCTGGGTCTCTTACCCTTTTGAAAATAAAAGAGGGATCATTTTTCAAAGAGACATTATAGAAGAAAACTAACTAGTGCTCCCAGACCCACCCACACAGTAACATTCTGTCAAATAACCCTGCTTCTAAGGACTTGGTTGTGGATTTTACATCTAAGGGCTAGTGTGGAGGGGGTCCAGGGTATGGGAGCAGTCTGCCTCTCCAACCAACTCCTAAGACAGGAAGGAAAAGAGTTTTCGTCTGATCTGAGAAACAGTCCTAAGACCTAACCACAAGAAGGAAGTGTGCTTCCCTGACAAGTTTTGGAAAAGAGAGGGCATCTAAAGTGCTTGGGGTAGGGGTAGGGGTTTAAACAGGAATTCACTAACATAGAAGAGAAGAGGGAGGTTATTTCTTGAACAGAAACATCATAAGCAAGGGGTTAAGGAGACAGGAAGCTCAGGGCAACACAGTGAAAGAAGACAAGGTTGTGGATGAGGCCTGACCCATATGCTAACAGTCAGAATTCTGTTCTCTGGAAATGGCAGCTTCTGAGAGGGAGAAGCATGAAGATGGAGATTTAATAGAAATTCCCTTTATGGTATGCAAAATCTCCTCCTGGAGACCATCCTATGGATGTGGCAAGAGACAAGTGATGAGCAGGTTGAGTGGGGAAATGGCCAAGAGTCTGAACCAAGAAGTTCTAAATGGACAGGGCCAGCAACTTGATGACACACAAGGGGATTCAGAGCACAGTGAGGCAAGGGAAGGCTCATCCGTCTGCTATACTGCCCTGAACACTGCCACCAAGTCACCAAGCACATCCACAGGCTCAGTCTAGCTCCACTATGAGATACCAACACCACAACTCAACCCTCCAGGATACCCCCAAATAAGAACAAGTAACTCAGATACCCATAAATATTCATAATCTGCTCTGCAGGCTGAATATTTCATGTTAAGGATATCATTAAAAACACAACCTTCCAAGAGATGGCTTTGCTTTTAAGATTATACCATGGGGGCTGAATACATTTCTTGGCAACCCTAAGTATAAATCTGGTTGGAGCTCCAATGTGAAGTCTGAGAAAGAGACAGATGGAACAATCGGCCAGAGAGTCCCAGTGACAGAAACAACTATTCTCTGGAAGAGGAAAAAAGGGCAGAAAGGCATATTTGTTTATTTTTACAAAATTTGGAGAACAACATTCTCCCCCAGCTGTCTCCACAAGATCAAACTAACTCCAAATGGGAGTCGCTAGGTATCTGCCAACACTTGAAATCAAAGTCCAAGAGCCCGATGGCCCTGTTTCTTGTCTTTTCCTCCCTTTGTATTTCAAGATGACAATTGCACTTGGGCATTGATGCAGCCTGTCCATTCAATGAGTGTTCTGATTCATCTATGAACTCCAAACTCTGCTGCTAATCTAAGTCAGAACACAAAGTACATGACCCCTTCACTTCTCAATAGGCTGCGTGGCTTAGTCCAAGTCAGCACCTGAAGGCAGTCTCGGAGCGGTGGTTTAAGTATGGTCTGCACATGCAGGGCAGCTCCCACCTTTCCCTGGGGACAGTCCCACCATGTGCCATGATTCGCCCACTTTTCTGGTTATCAAACACCCAGCTTCCCTGATCCTGCTTCCCTGGCCAGCCCTCAGGGAACCTCAAAGACTTTCAGCTGGACAGCACCTCTAACTCCCACACCAGGTTTCGTGCACATGCCTGAACAAATCAGACTTTTCCTAGGAACTCTGAGAATCCATTAGAAAGTCAGTTGTGGGAAAGAAACAGCTTCAAGCTCTGTCTAAAAGTCAAGCTGCCATGGATGTCCATAACATAGGCAAATGGAAAAATGCCTTCCTTTATTTATTAAAGAAAGGCAACCAACAAAAACAAATAAACAAACAAATAAAAATTACTTCGGGGCGTGGGGGTGGGACAGTGCACCATGCTCACACTGGTTCTCATGAGCTTTTCTTAGAAATGTCAGCATAAGTGCCATGTGCGAAATCCCACGCTGCTGGTTCACATGGTCTCTCTGCTGTCTCAGGGGAGCCTAAGCTGAAGGTGAGATGATCACTTCCGGGCCTCTTTCTTATCTCCCCGGAGTTCCCGCCAGGAGGGCGCAGGCTGCTGCAGGCGCTACACCATGACAGGCAGGAAGAACATCTAAACTCTCTTTCAGTAGAGTAGAAAAAGAAAAAACAAAACACCCACACAGTGGGGAACAATTTCCCCACTGTGTGGGTGGTGGGGCCCCGAGAGCTGTTATCTGCAAAGGGCACTTCTGGGGGTTACCCAGCTGTCACCACCGTGTGGATTCCACCAGAAAACCTCAAGCCAAACAGTGGGGAATGAACATCAAGAGACAATTTTCCACTCTGTGGAAAATGACTTGACTTTTACAAAAATAAATGAAAACACCATGATAATAAACAAAATGTGTTCAAGACCTGTTATCAAATGCACAGTGATAGCAGATGCTCTTCCTTGCCTGGTACATCTAGGTTGTGACAATATCATTTCTACTTCCCGAACCCTCAGCACCTCACCCCACATGATGTCTCACACAAACACATACTGCTTTGCCATGTGTAGTGCAGAATGGGAATGTCTGGGCTATGCACGTATTAGTGGGGGGGGGAGGGCGGCGGGGAAGGGAGCTTTTAGCTCCGAGCACTGTTCATAGGAATGGGAGATTGGACAGCTTAAGCACCAATGTATATGCATGAAAAGAAACCCAGCTACCCTTCAGACCTTCAGCTCTTTTCTAGCCACAGAAGGGTCCTCTTGTTCCAGGCAGCTCTACCTCGTGTGTCTCCAACAGCCAGTGAGGTGTTGCCTGCACACCAAGGCTATAGGGTCTTAGTGACTTCTCATGTATAATATATATATATATATATACATACATACATGTATGTGTATGACCACACATGTATTGAAGACCCCCTCAATCTGTTCTTTATTAGGGAACCCAATTTCTCAATATGTCCTGTGGGAACCACATTTATTCCCTACATCCCCTTGATCCCACCTCCATCGACTGCCGGAGTTCTCAAGGTTTTCTCCACCATCTCTCTTGGCCTTGGCCCTTCTGCTAAAATTCTGGAAGCAGACGTGGTGATTAAGGTACTTAATGTACTTGGTGACTTAGGTACCAAATGTTTCACCCAAAAGTATTCTAACCCCACAAAGATAACCCAAGAAACCTTAAATTCAGGTATCTGGCTTCTGGGCAAATATGACAAGGGAAATGGAAACCATTTCTCAATAGCAACTCTGAGTCTTTGAAGTGACCTATAACCACACAGACAGAAGATACCACCTCATTTTTAAAAATAATTGACAGAAAAACAGTGTGTCTGTTCCTCAAAAAAACTAAAAATAGGATTACTATATGACCCAGTATATATCTTTGGGGTTTATACCCATAAGAATTGAAAGCATGGTTTCAAAGAGATCTTTGTACGACACACTAATTATAATAATAGCCAAGCCATAGAAACAATTTAACTGTCTACTGATTAATGAATGGATAAACAAAATGTGGTATATGCATACAACAGAAAATTATTCAACCTTAAAAAGGAAGAAAATTCAGCCACATGACAATGGATAAACCCTGAAGAACATTTCTACTGCATGAAATAAGGCAGACAAAAGGACAAATACTGACCAATGCCACATAAATGTAACATCCGTAAGAAGCTAGCATCAAAGATAAAAAGTTTGAATGACAGTGCAGGAGCTGAAGGAAGGAAGGATGGGGAGTGTCTAGTGTTATAGACTGAGTTTGGAACAATGAGAAAATTCTGAAGATGGATAGCAGTGGTGGTCACACAGCACTTTGAATGTATTTAATGCCACTAAGCTATACTTTTTACCCATTCAAGGTTTAAAGCAATAAATTTCACATTAGGTATATTTTACCCAAAAAAAATTCATTCACAAAAGGATAGACGTTTCAGCCAATCTGAATAAATTAGCAGAATTTCAAAACTATGGTCACAACTGGACATACATATCCTTTCTTATTCTTTCTCCTCTAAAAGGACAGAGGGGTGACAGGGTTAGACAGCAAGAGGGGCAAAAGACCCACACCAGGCAGCACACAGTGGCCTCTAATTCCTTCTCTACCACCTGTCACCGGCCACAGGCCACAAAACATGGGAGAGAACAGGTGGCAGGAACCTGCCTGTAAATGACATCTGATTGTCACCAGTTCCTGGAGACTAGAGGTTTCCTGAAGATGGTTTCTTCCCAACCACACATTTTAGATGTCATTGTACTTCCTGGAACTAAGTAAGAATTCCTTACTTTACAGGTGCAAATTCTGGGAAACGCACCCTCCAATAACACTCTCTTCATGCCCAATGTTGGCAGACAGACAGGTCAAAGTATTGGTACACAGTTACAGGTCATTAAATCGAGTCTTGGGCTTATGAAAAGCAAACATTTACACTTCATTACAGGCTCAGACAGTCAGAAAAGTCCGCACTTCACCCCTGAGCCACTGCCATTGCTTTCTAACCACAGTCTCTGCTCCCACTGTCTTCAGGGAGACCCAGTCGCCGCCTGCAGGCTGGTGGACACTGACTTCACCAGCCAACACTCCAGCCCCCCAGGGATGGCCAAGGATCCTGCAGCTTGCAGAGGAATCTCAGTGGGTGTCCTCACTTTCCTTCTCTCTAATCTCACTACTTTCCTTTGTAACTTATTTAGGTTTTTACTTGTTTGTTGCTGCATTTACGTAAATATCTGGGACTCCTGTCTCTGAACACCCAGATCCAGGACAAGGGCAGGGCAGCCTGGAGGCAAACATCCCTGGAAACAGTCAGGGGGGTGTATTCACCTGGACACCTCCGGTGAAGGCAAGATGGCCAGAAAGAGGTGCTTGGGTGGGGTCTGAATCCTGGAAACATGCTTTTGTATGATAAACATAAGTCAATCTTCCCCCTAGCATTCCATTCAATTCTGGGCAGAGTTTTTGTTAGGAAGACTAGGACTAGGTTTTAGGTAGAGGCTGAACTACTAGAGTTATGGAAGGAGAGCTGATGCAGCTGGAATCCATCCCTTAACTCCACACTCTCCCCACTCTCGGCATCTCCTCCAAATAAATATCAAACAGTAATTTAAAGACAACTTATTCTCAGAGACCTGTTATCCGCCTGCCAGAGGTATGTGCCTGAGCCAGCTGGCCTGCCTCTCATTTTCCCACTTTAGGAATAAGGATGGTTTAAGTTGTACTTCCTCTAAGATGCCTCCTTTCATTGGCTTGCCTTGTCTCAGAAGGCATACTTACATTTGCTTGACATACACCGGTTATACATCCCCAGCTAGCAAGTGCCTTGGAGTAGGGGCAGCATCTCAAATTTCTTTTCACAAGTTCTCCAAATGAGTACTGTGACATTCTGCTGGGCTCTGCAGCAAAGTGCACTCTCCAAAGATGGTCACACGAAGGCCTCCCCCCTTGCCATCACTTGTTACAATGTGACTGACATTCCTCTCCTTGGATGTGGGGTCTCTGCTCCTTCCCTCTGAACAGAAGTGAGGGCTTGTGAATGCTCCAGACAGCAGGGCAAAAAGCAAGCGATGACATGTGACTTGCTAGGCTGGATCACAGGAGGCAGCTTCAACCTGGATACTGACTCCAAAAAAAACCAACCACGGTGCTGTGAGGAAGTGCAACTAGCCCGTGGCAGCTACAAAGAGGCCCACATGGAGGAAAGCAGAGCCCCCCTGACAGCCAGCATCACTCCCAACCTCAAGAGTAAAAGCCCTAACTCTGCAGCCCTGAGTCTCCAGCACGGGCTCCCCACTCAGTGAAGCAGACAAGCCACTCATTGCCCTTTCCAAACCCAAGCCCATAGACGTGTTAGCACAATAAATGACACTCAGAGACCACAGACAGCCAGAGAGAAGGGCAAGGGCCACAAACTTAGCCACAGGATGAGCAATTCCAAAGCCCCACCCTCTCCAAATTGACTTCTGCTATCTGCCCCCAACAGCCTCCTCCCCTCTTCACCACAAAGCTCCTACCCTCAGCTCCTGCAGGCCGTGGTTTGGGGTATCCACCTTCCTACTCAGTCTTACAACAATTGTCATTGAACCACATATCTTCAGTGAGGCTGGTGGCTCCAAGAAAAGGGGACCCAAAAGGAAAAGTCGTTTCCAATCTCTGAAAAGTACTTCCTTCCAGGGGAAGCAACTGTTCCCTCCCCAGGGGAAGGCAGGCATATCTCTATGCATTGCCTATTCCCTTTCTAAAAGAAGGCTGAGCCAGCCCAGAAAAGAGTCTTCATCATCCAGTGGGCTTCAGTGACAATAAGAACAGTTCCAGGCACCTGCCATGGTCCTGGCAGGGAGCAGAGATCTTCTCCACAAAGACAGGCCACACACGAGCCCAAGGGGCAACAATACCCTCTATCCAGGACCTTCCTCCTGTGTGTCCTGTTCCTCTGTCTTACCTTGAATCACAATGGTCAATTCTGGGGCATCAGTCTCCCAGAGAGTTTTCTTCTCAAACATCATACAGACTCAGTTCCTGAACAACTTAGAACTGTCCACACAGCCACAGCTGAGTAACCCTCACAATGCTGGAAAAGAGTAGACTTGTCCTCCCAAAGAGAGAAAGATCTTAGTTTTCTGAGAAGATAGGGATCTTGAGGCCTCATGCAGAAAAACAGATATGGCTTCAACCAACATGCTGGACCCACATATAAGGAAAGTATGGTCAAAAGAAAAGCATGGAAATGGCCAAATATATACTAAGATCTCACTATGTTTCCCAGGGTTGTCTTGAAGCCGTGAACTCAAGTGATCCCTAGCCTCAGCCTCCCAGGAAGTTGGGGTTACAGGCGTGTGCCACCATGCCTGGTGGAAATGGCCAAATTTCAAAGCCTCTCTCTTTCTCTCTCTCTCTCTCTCTCTCTCTCTCTCACTCACACACACAGAGTATGCAGTCAGCATTAGCACCCAGGGTCTAAACCACACACCTGATGTACATGGTCAGTGACAAGGGAACCTCACTGTCTTACCAGGTGCAGGACCACACACACAGGACTCCAAAACATACACACAACCCCAGCTTCATTCCAGCAGTGTCTTCCAAGAGCATCCAGAAATTTCCAACACAAACACCTTTCTTCCACACACTCCTTCCCCCTGCCTAGTGGTCCCTGTCCACTCATGCCTCTTTCCTGCAACCTTCATAGCAGCCTCCTTTGTTGCCCAGTTCACACAAACATGTAAACAGGCTAAACCCACTTTTAGAAGGCAAACTTCTTTTGCTATCACAAGCCACCTGCTGGCTTGTGTCGCTTTAGCCACTTCTCAATCTGGGAGCTCAGTCAGCGAGGACGAGGCGACCCTATTTATGACCCCACCACTGGGGCTGCACCTCACTTTATAATTCATTATCTTAAAGTTCTTTATACATGCAAATGAGGAAAGCTGGCTTGAGTGCAATAAACATTTTCCATAAATCAAAACAGAAATGATGAAGCAAGGCAAAAAACAGGGCTCTCGGTCATCCTCAGACATGCCTGAAACAGGAGGGAGAGCCCCAGCATTCGGGGTTCAGGCACTTCACTAACCAACCCTGGACCCACTTCCTGTCTGCCTGCCCACTCCTCCTCCCACCCCAGGCAGGACATAATTTCTTTTCTCACCTTTGGACAGAGCATGTTACCAAGAGATTACTGATGTGTCCCTGCCTTGTTTTGTGCTTAATAAAACAAAGTGCAACTTACAACCACTTCCATGTAAAAACCTTATTCTGCCAAATAGCAATGAACTCAACAAAACAAGCAAGTAAAACAACTTAATATAGCAGCTGTGACACTGACATCATAAATAAAGCAATTACCACAATTAAGCTTCAAGACCTATAGACTAAAGCGAATCAGTGAGAAGGATGTGCCTTAAAAGAAAAAAAAAAATTAACTTTACCTGTGGCTATAGCGAATGGCTATCGTCAACCCAAGCTGTAATTAAAAAGAGAAATACATATTAAATAATATCAAGAATGTGCTGAAGTCACAAGGGAATTTACTTAACATAGTTAACAATTTTTTTGTTTTCTTGCTGTTAATGCTTCATAAATAACATATCCATTAACGGACAACACATACTATTGGTTTTAATTTAGCTCTTAAAGGGGAACCATATTTTGAATCCTGCAAGGATCTTAATCCTAAAGGGACTATGTTATTTTACTGTGGCTCAAGTAGAAGGGGATCTCTCCTCAGAAAAGACTTACAAAACAGGGCTTTTTTTTTTTTTTTTCTGTTTTTTCTTACCCTCTTTTTTTTCTTTGTTTTCATTTTAAATTTTAGTTTCCTATTTTTACTGACATTTTTACTGACATTTTACTGATATTGACAAATAAAAATGTAAAGATTTGAAGTATGTAGCATGATGGTCAAATATACATATACATTGTTTATTGAAATTACACCACCATCATGTTTATGAACATGCCCATCGCCTCCCAGAGTTCCCTTCTTTTCCCCTTTTTGATGAGAACACTTAAAATCTGTTCTCTTAGCAACTCTCAAGTATAGAGCGTTTTCTTATAGAGTGGCCATACATCAGTTCCTCAGAACTCAGCCATCTGATCAATGGAAGTTTGTACCATTTCACCAACATCTCCCCAGGCCCGAGAAACTTCTACTCAGTTTTATGTGCAAAATAGGACTTTCTCAGTTGAGACAGTACAAATATGGGATTGTGTGGCTGAATGGGAGATTTGCACTAAAAGAGCAGAGCCATGTCAGGTCACAGGAGCCACCTGCCCCGCCTCCTATTCCCAGATTGCTAAGAGGGAGCACAGGCCTTGAGGGGATGTCCACCAGGTCAGAGCCTCCCTGTGGTTCAGCACAGGGCTCATGCTGATCCCAGAAGATCCAGACCAGCAAGTCAGAACTCTGAGGGTAGCAAAGAAAGAGAGGCTGCATCACAAGTGAGGCATCATGGGAAAGTGTGCACAGTTACAAGGCACAACACAGGGATATTGGGTGACACCATTTCAACTCTTTATTCTGCAGTGTGTCATGAAACACTCTCACGTATAAGCGGGGGTTGAATCAGATGATGTGGGGCTCAGCTAGTTCATGCAAGGTCAGTGGTGGATTACAGAAGAAACAGGACAGCCAAATTCAACTGCTAACTGTGTGGGCGTCAACAAGTTATCTAAACTCTCAGACCTTCAGTGTTCAGCACTGTTAAGTGGCCAAAATAATTATTTTCTCATGGGATAAATGTGAGAATTAAGCAATTTTTCTACATTTGTATTTATGGCTGTGTGTATGTGTATGTGCATGTGTGATACTGTCTGATAGGTAGGGGAAAATGTATAAATAATAACTACCCCACTGCCATTAGATGGTAGCTATCCCCACTTATGAAAATGTTGTCACATTCTAATACTTAATTTTTAAGCTGGTTTTGGAGCTTTAAAACTATTTTGTCATGGTAAAAGCAGTGATTAGCCACAATCTTGCAATCTTGCATCAGTAAGGCTCACAAACCCACTGTGACTGAACTGTGGCATTACTTGTTGAAACTCATGGCACTTTGGAATCTCAGCATCATTTATAATATCACATATGAACAAAAAGTCTACATAAGTTCCACTTTAAGATCCCAAACACATCACTACTAGTACTGGATTAGAATTTGACCAATGGAATGGGGAGGATTTTTCAGTGCTATACCAGATGCTGAAAAATGACATGAGGGTCCCTGAGCATTGAAAGTCAGGAGGAATATAGGAAAGAGCCAATGAAAGGGAGAATTAGGAGAAAAAAAGTTAAGATATGTAACCTAAATGCTCAACAGAGAAATGAATCAAGAACATACAGTATATATACATAACAGAATACTACTCCACAATTAAAAAAGATAATCTCATGCCATGTTCAGCAACATGAATGAACCTAAAAGGGATTATGCTAAATGAAATAAAGCAATAGGAAGATAAATATTGGATGATGTCACTTATATGTGGAATATAAAAGTAAACAAAGAGTCAGGCAAAGACAAACTTTAATACCAAGCCATGAAAGTTGATCACAGACCTATGGCTTTCAGAAGGGGAGCAGAAGAGGTAAGAAATGGGGGGTAGAGGAGAACACGATGGGCTATGATGATGAATGATGGGTATCCGATGGTGGGAGAGCTACAGAGGTTACAGTGACCACACCTAAGGGGAGAAATCTTACAGTGTGAAAACACCAGCAAGGCTATAAAACAATGGTACCTTGATTTAAAAAAAAAATTTAAAAAAAAAATATATAAACAAGTATAGTGTCTCTATCTAGCTCCACACTGTTTGGTATCCCCAGCTCATGTGTGAATAGCTTGGCTCCAGAATAACTTGGCTGGGTGTTATCAGTGCACACACCCAAAATGCAAAACCAACAATGACAAGCCAGCAGGACTCAAGGGGAACAGGCTTCATTCTACAAAATGAACATCAAAAGTGAAGGCATGAAATACACAGCATCAAACTGATTTTTACATCACACTCAGTTATCTATCTCAACTAAATCAGGGATGTCATTTCCTTAAGACAAGCCAACAGAAGAGATGATGCCTCAAGAACAACCAAGAATTTAAAGAAATAGGAAGAAATTACTTCAGAATGAAATAAAAACAGAAACTATAGCCAAAAGGTCAGGATGAACAATTTTACGGATTTCATATGCCAGATAACTTTACATTTCCTGGGGTTAAAAAGTTCTAGCTTACAGTTAGGTTAATTATAAGATAATTTTACTCACTGAATATTTTGATAAGCTTTGGAATACTGTTTTAATTGGTGGCTTTTCCACAGTTGAAAGATAAACCCTTGCTGGGACAGGGAGAGGAAATGGGCATGGGAGGGACAAAAATAAGGGGGAAAAGCAGAAAAAGCTGTTAAATGACAGCTGTGCTGGTTGAAAGGGTTTAGGAGCAAAATCCTCCATAAAGGTGCATGTCAATTAAGCATTTTTATGACTCTTTTCCTGGCTTCTGAAACAAATATGTTTTATCATCATTTTTAACAGGACCTCTCCAGTAAGGAAGCAAATGCAACTCCCAGCATCACACAGAGCAGCCGCAGGACCCTGTAGGCCTCCGTGGGAACGTGCCTGGTAAAGACATTCTGGGGAACAGGTCACGAAGACCCACGCAAAGGCCACTGGTCTGCCGCAGGGGTGAATGGGAAGGGGCACTCTCGGTCATTCGGGCAGAGGGCTGAGTCTCTGCACAGAAGGTCCAGCATCCATTAGCTGCTGGAATAGTGTAGAAACATTCCGCGGCCTTGCCATGAACCTTGAGGTCGGACCCTCAAGTAAATGAGCCAACGAACTTTGTAAGGAACTTCCTTAAGCCTATCCTTCTTGACTCCTGCTGGAGAAGTAGAAAGTTCCCTGACATTTCTATACCATAGCAAATACCAGACAAAGGTAACTGCAATCTGCTGGGAGATGAGCGAGAGATACTTTTCTCCTTGGAACTTTAGCCTTGGAATCTCCATATGTCAGTTGCATCTCCGAGTCTTCACCCTGCTAAGAAGTATTAGCCAGGCAGAAATGCTTTAAGCAAGTTCAACACTGCCTGTGTGTGTACAAATGTGCACATTCACACCCAGCTTACACATGCATATACACATGCATGCAAATGCATCCATACTTTGCATGAGCATGTGTGCACTCACGTATGCATGTGTGTAGATGTTAATGTCATGCATTTGTGTGTAGATAGACATGCAACAGTCATGCACATATACTTTTACCCACATGCACAGGCACTGGCATTATCAGAGAGTCCCTGTGGAAGCCCCTGAGACAAAAGGAGGGCTCAGACAATTGACCCTTTTGTTGTTGATCTCAGCAGGGACTGAGGGACTAGGGAGAAGGGGGGCCCAGGGTGACTGGCCTCTGACCCTGGCCCAACCCAGGCTGAGGCCCAGGGACATGGAGGTCAGAGGGAGTTTTGTGCTGCTGTCTTCCCTGGAGAACACCCCCCAGGACATACTGTAAGTATTACCAGAAAGCACTTAACAAACTCCCATTTGAAGAACTTTTTAAGATTTACACAATTTGTTAATAACAAAATTAAATCACATTTTAATGGCAAGGAAAGAGTAATTTAACATTTTTCCAAATCTCCACCAGCTACAAAAACCTTTTTCCTGCTGCTTCAGCCTAAAAATGCTCCTTTTTTGGAACAGTTGACTGAGGCAGCTGTTTTGTATCAAGTCTGAGGGTTTTCTATATGACCCAGGGAGCTCAGACAACAGGCAGACCTTCCTGCATTAAAGGGTAATCTGAGAATAATTTGCCATAAAACACCCAGAAGTGCGCCAGCTGTAGCCGGATACACCCTATAAAGCACCACGTAGACTGCACGGGTCTTGTAAAATAATCACCATAATTTTAGAAAACACATTTATAAAACACATGAAAAAAGTTTAAAGGGAAGAGGTGGTTGACACTGCTTTGGAAGGCAGCAGGGGATTTCCTAACATGCCAAGATTGTCACAAAGCGTCTCTTCTCCAGTGACACTTGACAGGGTGCCTGGGTTGATGGACTTCCATCCTCACAGGTCCGCTGTGCTTTGTGTCTGAAACGTGCTCGTGCACACGCAGGCTGCTTGGGCAGGCAGGTGGGAGAATCCAGTATGTGGCAACCCCGGTCACGCAGCTGGTGTGTGATGCTTCAAGTGCCAGCCCAGAACTTTCTCCACTGGGAATAGCGTGTGGCTGGCAGGAGCCAAGTCCCTTCACAGGATCCACCACCAGCCAGCCACAGCCCAACGCTAGCACTCCTCATTTCTCAAGAAAAGTGGTTAACCGAAGGTTTTATTAAGAAAACTCCCTCATTTATAACTGATTTGAGCACTTTTCAAATACTAAGTGTGCCAAACAAAGCGTGTCCGTGGACTCGGGCCAGGGGGCCAGCAGGCTGCAGCCTCACTTTACACCTTGCCTTGCTGCCAAGCCGCTCCTCCAGTTTTCAAAATTTCAACTTTGAATTAATGAGTTTGGGACAAATCTGAAAAGAGCCTACACGTTACTTGGGATTCTTTTCCCCTCTCCTGTACTTAGGTAGAGTTTGTCCATTTTTTTAATCACCACTGTACAAAGAATTATAAACCACAAAATAAACTCAAAAAGAAAAGATAGCCATTTATTTTCCTTTTCTAGAAAATATAGAAGAGGAGCCCAGTCACAGTTTAGACAGAATCCCACAGCGAGTCACAGTGTGGACAGAATCCCACAGAAATAGAGCCACAGTGTATTGGCACAGTGGGGTGGGAATAGAGAGAAATGACCCAGTGAATGACTCCTTTAGCCCTTTCCCTGGTTCTCCTTCCAGTCCTGTTTGCTCCTCATCACCCTCCAGGGTTGATCACCCCCCAGGCATCACACCAGCTCTAACTGACATGCCATGTCTAATTCTCGACCCTTGTTACACAAGCCCGGTTCACCGTGGACTTCTGTCTAGGGATTTCTTAGGCACTTACTACTGACTCTGAAAATTAGCTGCACAGAACTAACAGATGCTTACGGTCAGTAATAGTAGGCTTTGTGGTCAGGTCTCCTGACTTTTCTTGCCTATTTCCTCTTTGTAAAATAGGGATAATATTACCTATTTTGTGGTGTTATTTTAAGCAGATTAATTTAGAACTGAGAGATGAGGAATGGCAATCTCAAGCATCTGCTCGTGAGAAATGCAAATTCTCTGGTCTCAAGATCCACTGAACCAGACATTTGGGGGGCATTTTAGCCAGTCTGCACAATTTGAAAAGCACTAATGAGATGACATATGGAAAGAAATTAGCATCAGGGTTGACACAGATGAACTCCTATTAACTGCTATGATGATGATATTACAGCTTACAGTCATTTTACATCCTCTTAATGTCGTATGAATGTCTTGCGCACAACTTTGGGGACAATAATCACTGAGTCCTGGTCTTCTGCAGAATAGGAGAGGGAGATGATGCTTTGGGAGATGGGTTTCCCAGGTGCTCACAGATGATCAGCCACTCTGGAGGAGAGGTGTGGCACCCTGCTGAGATTCCCCAAGTTGTGATGACCAAGGACCAGCTTCATAGAGCCCAAGGGTCAGTCTCAAGGGGCTGCAGCCCTCTCTTCCCATTCAGTCATTCCCATAGAGGAGGGAGGGAACAGTAAGAAAGGCAAATAGGAAGAAAACATATTTTTCATGATTGACTTTATTTCATGATGTTATCCTTCCAAGGCCTCTTAAAATTAAAAATTTAAAAATAATAATAAAGAAAAGGTAACACTTAAGTTTAGGAAGAAAGGGAGATGTGTACCATTTGCAGGTTCTTGCCAGATTTAGCAGAAACCTAATTCAGATCTAAAGCTTTCAAACCCTGATGGAAAAGACAAGTTGATAAATCAATGAAAATTTAACACTAAAACATAGACAGGTTGTTTTGTTTTATTTTGTTTTTAACTAACCTACAGTTGTTTTCAAGTCTCTAAGCCCCAAATGACTATAAAGGTCAAATCAATTATGCTGCTGTTTATCACCACCATCTCCCAAAACCTGAATCAGGCACTGTCTTTTTGATCTAAAAGTTCGAGCACTATTTGGGAAACATAGAGGTGAGCAAGGACTCAGTGTTGTCCCCCAGTTCACCCAAACTAAAAGTACTGCATGTTAAGTTGCTGCCACCACATCTTGGATCCCTTCTGTTAGGTGTTCCCCAGGGATCAGGAGCTATGGAGATCTGGCAGGCTGAAGGACCCCTGTTCCCAATCTTGGTATCCTCCTCTGCAGAGAGAAGATGGCAATCAGAGTTCCACCCTAGGGAATGGGGGTGGAGGGCAGCTATTTCCTCAGGGCCTGGCCATGGTAAGGCCTTCAAGAGGCTGCCCATCATCTTTCTTATTGTTATTAAGTGGCCTTCACCTGCCCACCTATGTCACAGCACACAGCAAGCCTGGTTCCTCTTTTTGGCACCCTGTCCCCAAGCTGAACAGACAGAGCTGTCAAACAGTTAACTTTATGAATCCCTGAATTCACGCCACATAGTTCCTCTGACACAATAGCTTGTCATGAATTTGTTTTTTCAGGTTTTAATTTTCATATTAAATAACGGTGGGTTTGGGTTTCTTTGTTTCTGTTGATATGGTCGAATATTCAAGAATATGCATAAACCATACACTTTTAGACCTAGAAAGTCTAACTTCCATTTAAAAGACTACTAGCATGACAATGAGTGTGGATTTTATATACTGACTACCTCATAAAAATACCTATGCAAAACTATGCTGGAACTTAAGTGGTCAATACTACTTAAATGAGTCAGTTGGGGGAAGGAAGATACTGAAAAAGAAGAACAGGAAATGTACAAGGACTAATGGGAAAAATAGGTTGATGCCTTCAAATACAGTCAACAGCAAAAGTACCTTAAGACTTTTCTAAGGTGGATTTGGGTTGTTAAAGTAAAGAAAATGAAAGCACATTTCTTGCCTCTCTCAGCAGTTTAGAGATCCCACCACATGTTGACCCACTCTTAACACCCGAGCCCCACCAGAGTCAAGAATAAAACTCCCAGGAAAGGAAATCTCTTAAACATAAAACCCAATAGTGACTTTAAGAAACCTTTTTTCAAAGAAAAAAGCCAACTTACCCCTTTGAACTCCTACCTACTTTTTTCTCTAATTTTTACCAAAAAAATTTACAAGAATAAAAATCCCTCCATATAGATATAATGGTAGACATCCCATGAAATATAAAGACAGCTATTTTAATAAGTGCAAAAGATCTCTTATTTAAAAAGAAGCCATGTAGTTTTACTTAAACTGATTATGAGATAATTGTTGATTTATATGCAAGTGTTAGACGTTACATAGAAAAATAATACAGAGAGGCCCCATGTATCCTTTACCTGGTTTTCTCCAGTGATAACATCTTGCTAAACTCCTGTACATCACGATGAATATACTGACCTCCATACAGTCAAGCCACAGAACATTTCTGTCACCCTAAAGATCCTTGGTGATGCCTTTTTATAAATGCTTCCCTCCGACACTCATCCACTGCATAGTCCCAAGCAACCACAAGTTCATTCTCTGTCCCTGTAATTCTGTTATTTGAAGAATGTAATATAAATAGAGGCACACAGCAGGTGGACTTTTGGAACTGGTTTTTTCATTCAGTATAGTCCATTCCTTTGATTGCTGAGTAGTACTCAATGATCTGGATAAACCAGTCTATTAATCCATTTAAGGACATCAAGATTATCTGGTTTGAGACTATACAGCTCTATAAATATTCATGAGTAGTATTTACATGAACATAAGTTTTCATTTGATTGGGTCACAATTGCTGGGTCCATAGTAGTTGCATGTTTAGTTTTATAAGAAACTGCCAAATCTTTTCATAGTTGTATTACTTTACAATCCCACCACAGATGTATGAGTGATACTTATTATGGTCTCACCAGCATTTGGTATTATCATTTTTTTGAAGTCATCTATTGCCACTGTGATTTTAATTTACATTTCCCTAGTTTTCACATGCTCATGAGCCATCACTGAGATCATCCTCAGTGAAATGTGACCATTTTCTGATTGAACTGGTTTTCACTAGAGAGTTTTGAGAACTTTTCAAAGAGCCTATATATTAGTCTGTCCGTGGTGCCAGTTGTAGTGTTAGCATCAGACTCACCAAACTGTGTAGGTTCTTTATTAGTTCTAGCAGTTACACAGATACATCAGGTAGGTCAAGGCCAGGGTGGGGGTTGGGAGGCAGGCGAGCCCCCCAGGCCTCCAGGAATCTTCACATTCCTTCACTAGGCACTTCGCTCTTCCTGTGTGTGTGCTTTCTTGTGCTCTCTTTTGTGTATTCTTTTGCTCTCTGTGCCCCTTCAGCCCCCTCTCCTAGGCCCAGGTGAACCCACTTACATATACACCCCCCCCACCGGGTCACACAATCATGGGGACCAGGTGCTGGTTATACAGGCTAACGAAGGAGAGCGCCTAACCAACTCAGTTACCTATGGAGTTCTTTATTAGCTATGTGGTTTGCGCGTATCTTTTCCTAGTCTGCAACTTGTCTTTTCATCTGTGCAATAGGACTTTACAGAGCAAAAGTTATTCACTTAACTGCAGTCCCACTTAGAATTTTTTCCGTAAGGGAAGATGCCATGGTGCCTAGTCTAAAACTCTTTATCTCTAAATGCCCATGATTTTTTCTTACTTTTATTCCTGAAAGTTTTATAAATTTTTTGTTTTACCTTTAAGTCCATGATCTATTTTGAGGTACTTTTTGTATAAGGTGTAAGAAAGGTTAAACTTTTTTGTCTATAAATGTCCAATCGCTTTTAACTTTGCATTGTAAAGGTCAGTTTTCTTGCACTGAATATCTTTTACAAGTGTTAAAAATCAGCTGGGCCCATTTATTTGGGTTAACTCCTGGGATTCCTATCCTCTCCACTGATCTATTCACTTATCTCTCTGTCGTTGCCACATAGTCTTGACTACTTTAGCTGTATAATAAGTCTTGAATTTGGGTAAACGATTTACACCCATTTTATATTATATTCCTCTTTTTAAAAAAATATTTTAACTGTTGTTCTTCTTTTGTATTTTCATATAAACCAAAATAAACTTGTGAGATGTCCACTAGCACCACTGCTTTTCAATATCGTTCTAGAAGTACGAGCTGAGCAGTTAGGCAAGGAAAGTACATACACAGAATCCAAATAGGGAAGGGATTAAAAATATTACTGTTTAAAGATGATATGATAATATAGAGAGAGAATTCCAAGAGTTCTACAGAAAACCTAATGAAAATAATAAACCAGTTATGTAAGGTAGTAGGCTACAAAATCAATACACAAAAATCAGTAGTCTTATGTAAATTATCGATCTGAAGAAGAGAGAAAAAAACTACCTCCGTTCACAATTGTAGCAATAAAAATTAAATGCCTGGGAATAAACTTAACAAAGGTGTGAAACACAAACAAAAAAAATCTAAAACATTGTTAAAAGAAATAGAAGAAGACAAAAAGAAATGGGAAGACATCCCCTGTGCATGGATTGGAAGAATTACCATTGTCAAAATGATCATTCTACCAAAAGGAGTCTACAGATTCAATGCAATTCCAATAAAAATCTTAATGTCATTCTTCAAGGAAATTGAACAAATATTACTAAAGTTCATTTGGAACAATAAAAAAAAACTCAAATAGTCAAAGTTCTCCTGACTAAGAGGACAGAGAATGGAGGTATTACACTCCCAGACTTTAACTTGTACTATAAAGCTATACTAATTAAGATGGCGTGGTGCTGGAACAAAAACAGACACACAGACCAATGGAATGGAATTGAAACCCCAGAAATAAAGCCCCACATATATGATCAGCTAATCTATGACAAAGGAGCCAAAAATAGACTTTGGAACAAGGACAGTCTCTCCAATAAATGGTGCTGGGAAAACTGGACTGCTCTGGTATATGCGAAAAAAAAATGAATATAGACTACTTCCTCATACCATGTACAAAACCTCAGAATGGATTAAACTCAGAATGGATTAAAGAACTGAATGTAAGACCTGAAACCATAGAATACAAAAAGGAAAACATGGGCAAAACACTCCAAGACTTAGACCTCAGGAACCTCTTTCAGGACAGATGCTAAAAAAAAAAAAAATTAATTAAAAAATGAAAGAGAACATAAATAGCTGGAACTACATGAAACTAAAAGGCTTCAGTACAGCTAAAGAGACAATAACCAAAACAAAAGACACACCCAATTATATGGGAAAAATACTTTGCTCCCCATACAAGTGGTAAGGGTCTTACATCAAAGATCCACAAAGAACTCACACAACTTAACAAAAACAACGTAAAAAAAACCCAGTCAAAAAATGGGGAGAAAAGCTAAAAAGACACTTTTCCAAAAAGGAAATACAAATGCCAACAGGCATATGAAAAATGCTCACCATCATTAATAATCAGGGAAATGCAAATCAAAACCATAATGAGATACCATCTTACACCAATAAGAATGACCCATATCAAAAAAATAAGCAACAAGTGCAGGTGAGGATGTGGCGAAAAAAAAGAACACTCTTACACTACTGGTGGGAATGTAAACTGGTCCTGTCACTATGGAAAGCTGTGTGAAAAACTCTCAAAGTACTGAAAATGGAACTCCCATGCAATCCAGCAATCCCACTCCTATAAATCTACCCAAAGGACACAAAAACATTAATTCAAAAAGACACCTGTACTTTGATATTTATTACAGCACTATGTACAATAGCCAGAAGATGGAAACAACCCAAATGCTCCAAAACAAATGAGTGAATCAGAAAGTTGTGGTATATTTACATGATGGAATATTATTCAGCAGTGAAAATGACAAAGTTGATGCATTTCTGATAACATATATGGATCTAGAAGGAATAATGTTAGCAGAAATAAGTCAGAAAGAAAAAGAAATTTGAATGATCTCACCTATATGCAGGATTTAGGGAAAACAAACAAACAAAAGGACAACATAAAGCAAGGGAGGGGGAAGGAGAGTAAAGTGAGGGAAAGATGAGCACAAAAGTTTAAGAAGATGACTCATGGGTTACAAAGTGGTGGGGAAAACTGGGGAATACACTGATATAAAAATATATACATGTACAATCAATTAAAATTTAAAATTTAAAAGAAATGCAGAGAATAAAGGAAACTTGTGTACATTTACCAAAAAGAAATCTTGCTGAATTTAACAGAATTGTTTTAAAACTGCATATCAAATTGGTATCATTTACAGGGAGTCATCCAATCCGTAAAGGTAATACGTAGCTCCATTTTCTCCATTTATTCAGACCTAATTTGATTTCTTTTATCACTACTATATAATTTTAAGTATACATATTTATAATGTTACTCTAAAGTATTTCTTTTCCTTTTGGGGTAGACTGGTGTGACTAGTGTTTTTATTTAGATATCCATAAGTTCCTTAATAACTAATTTTCATATGTTTATCTTGTATCCTGCAATTCTGTTAAATTCCTTTTCCAATACTAAGAGTTTTGATATGTTCTTTGTGCTTTCTGATAGTCAAGCCTTTTGCAAGTAGAGTCAATTTTATTTTCTCTTTTTTATCTACATGTCTTTTTATTCCTTGCCTTATTGTATTGTATAGAACTCCTAGCACTCAGTTGAGTAAGATTAGTAGAGCATGCAAACTTGTTTTATTTCCAGTTTTAAGGGGAAAAGAATTTTGTTTTTTCACCATTAAGTAGGTATGATTCTGGGGAAAGGAGAGTGTTATTGATGGTCTTTATCAAGCTGCAGCATTTTTCTCTATTTTTCTGGGAGTTTTCATTAAGAACAATTTTCATTAAGTGTCAGATTTTGTCAAATACTTATGAAGAAAACATATGGCTCTATACACTCTATCTTCTCCTGTGTCTCAGTTTTACATACATAGAAATTACACAAAACAAACAAAAACTTATGTCTTCTGTACCCAGCTAATAGGCTAAGATGAAGATGAAGTCTTCCAGAAGTATATTGTAGCCATTAAAAAAGAATGCAGTAGATCCACTGCATCCAAGTTATAAAGAGATAACTTATTTTTCAGTTTAAAGAAGTAATTGGAGATACAATGGCGATACGTATAATATGTCAGCATAACATCTAATATTGGATGATGGCTACATATATAATAATGAGAGAAATTTGGAAGATTAACTACTAGAAGAAAAGGAGTTTCAGTCTTGCTCATTTTAAACTCTTCACTAGTGTGTGATATTACTGCCTTAATAATGTAAGATGCCATTAATTGATGAATTTTAAAAGATAGTTTTAGTAAAAAAATGTGAAAACAAATACATTGCAAAATGTTATGACCACATACTTTTTGTATGCCTAAATACAACTCTTCTTTTAAAGTGCTATATTTGTCCACCTGAAACATGAATGCTTTAGCAGGATGATGTTATTAATATATGTCCTACCTCTACTCATATTCACACTGAATATAAAGGGCAGCAATTCAAAATAAATACTCAAGAAAGGGGTTAAAAAAATAAGGACACAGTCTCTTAGAAATAGTCTCTCACCTCCACCTCAAACAAACCCTCACAAAGTTTCCATTTCATGATTTGATTTTTTTAGGTCAGTATAATCTAAAGATGGTAACTTTGAACTTAGATGAGAGAGAATTGAAATTGTCTAAAATGATGGATGTGATAAAGCCAGTGACCACATGTCCAGCAGAGAGGCATAAAGAACACCTTTCTCCTCCTTTCTCTGCCTCAGACCAGTTTCATGGAAGGACACAAGCAGACAAAAAGAGTCCTACTGAAGTGCATCATGTGATGGTTTTATGACATGGAGAAGAAAGGCAGCATAGACATTGGAGCAAAAATTCCTTCACTAGTTTACTAACACTACTATGACCCACCACTACCTGATCAAGAAGAAACAGGAATTTCTGAATTTCTTAATATTTCCAGGACAATTCCTCAATGTAGTTTCTCTTCTGAAAAGAAAGAACCAACTTTCTAAGAAGTGATTAAGTGTAAGCGACACATCTAAGAGGAGACCAGCAACATGTGAGGCCAAGACTCACTGCCACCAGGACCCAACAATGACCCAAAAACACACCCACCCCCCTGAAGACCTGAAGTGTATGCTACTTAGGTTGAAATGCACCAACGCAAATTGGAACCGGGTTGGAGTGTGAAGAGATGAGCAAGTAAAAACCTCTCAAGGACATAAGAAGAAAAATAACTAAACAAGAAAATATCATAAGTAACAAACATAAGGGGAAAACTTGATCTCCTCAAAAACCTCATACTAGGAATTTAAAAAGCATGACAATACAAGTTGGTGGCTACGGACAGTAAGGGTGCCCAGAGAAACAACTGCATTCCAACCCTGCTCACATCTAACATGTGGCCTTAGACTAATGGCTCAAACTTTGCAAGTCTCAATATCCTTACTCTACCTAACACATAACAATTGATAAGCCCTCCCAAACCTGCCAAAAGGGTTGAGTGAAATGATCCATGTAAAGTGCTCAACACAGTATTAACACAAAAAGAGCACTCAATATCTCTTAGTCATTGCTGATAGTTGCCGGAATTAAATCTGGATCTGGCAGTAACCAACCCCAGAAGTATAAGGAGGACGTTCACACCTATCTATGCCATCACACATCAATATAGGTCCTTTGAAAACAATTTCACAAAATGTGTAATGGAGTCATGGAACCATTCATGTTGTTAGATTGTCCCTGAGAAAATGATGTTAAAGTAGGAACAGTTCAGAGAGATGCACTAAAGCCCTGTGTATAACTGCTAACAATACGGAAATGATATAAACACCTATTGCTAATTAAGAAAATTCTTAAGTCAATACTAACACTTTAACTCAATATTTCCTTTCCACTGAAAATTGTAATTAAGAAAACACTTAACAATAAGGGGTACAAGCTTAGCATGTAATATGAATAAAAATAACAAATGCAGTAAGAATTTCCACACTGAGGTTATAACCACAAAAGAAGGTAAGACATGTGACTCTTCCTCATCCTCAGCTCTCCTAGCTGACCACTCTCAAGGGTCAGTCAGTATCTCCAGCTTAGTTGCTCTGAACCTTGTTCCTCCCCCCTTAACCTTGCTGCAATCACCTTGAGAATGTCACTTTCTCTCACAAGAAGTAGAGTGAGAGCTTCTTAAGGGGTTGTCTTTGTCCAGCTGAAAACTCAAAGCTGATCACACTGTGAGTCTTGTGAAAAACCCTCTGGGACCCCCATAAAGCTACTCATCCACCTTTTGATACTTCCTTAATCACACCCAGACATCCACACAGAGAGCTTTATTCCAAGCCTTTTTGTAGCCCATCCCATCTGCCTGCAATGTCCTTCAGACAGTACCACCCCTGAGAGTTTTCTGTGCCCAACTGGTTTCCCTCAGTATCCTCCTGGCTAGTCCTGCAGGGCCCGTGCAGGTGCTACTCTCTGTGTAGAGATCACTTCCCAACACCCTGCAGGAGGGTAACTATTCCTCTCCCATCCCACGCCAGCACCAGATGCACAGTAGGAACTCAAAGAATGCTTGTTAAAATTAGGTTTTTGTATTTCTTTTGTTTCTTCCCTTTAATGTGGTTATGCAGTTGTCTGTGCACATTAAGTGACATGAAGTCTGCATTTGCCCCTTTGACTTGCCAGATGACAGAACAGCCATCCCACTTGCCCTGTGTTCTGGTTCAGCCACATAGCAGTGAGAACATTCTGCATCTTCACCATAGTGAGGGAGATGGAGCTGCACAGAGCACCAAGTGTGGGGGAAGTTGTCTAAGCAACCTGAGATGGGAGTACAGGATGAATGCTATACCAAAGATCCTAAGCTGTCCAAAATATAAAAGGCAAGAGTGAAAATAGCACAGCAACCTCTCCCAAATTCAGAAGAATGCTTGAATATCTTGAAACTCTAATCTGACCATTTCCATAGCAGAATGATCAGTGCCATGACCCGATATCAAAAGTTCTAAGTGTTGTGTTCTCTCCAGGTAGAAATTGTCCACTCAATTCATGTGAAATAAAATTCCAACTTAATCAATGTTAAGGACAGCCTACTGCATAGAATGACATCAAGGAGGGCACAAAGAGCTACATTGCATAGTTCTTGAATTCAGAGAGTATAGCAGAAACTAAGAATAAAGCTTCACAAGCCTACTCTGTTGCGGTCCAGACTCCAGGAGTCCATGGGATGGTGATTTGACCATGAGAGAGGTTGATCAAGAGATCTTTGCAGAGAGTTTCTGGAGCTTGGGCTGGGCCTCGCAGCTTGGCAGGATTCAGGTAGATATGGAGAACTAAAGAAGGTATCATTTGGAGACTTCAGCATCAGCAATATCTCGGCAGAAAGGAATCTGAGTCCAACAGATTTCTGGGTAATATACACCTGACACTTTCTCCAAGTCAAATATGGTGCCAACAGCTGAAGGATACCACCTCAGCTAACCCTATCAACCACCCTGACACAGAAGCATAACTAGTCCCATTTTGGGATGGTGAGATGGAGTTTCAGAGAATACACTGCCTGGCCAGAGGTCACAGAGCTTGGAGCTACTTAGACCTGGAGTATTGACTGTCTGGAACACAATGCTAAATACTGGGTGCATGATCTTGGAGACAATGTATAGAGGCTGGCAGGGTAAATAAGGAGGGGAAACCCTCTGTGATACTTCTGAAAGGTTCATCTTATGAAAGAGGAATTGGAGGAGAAAATGGCCAAGAGACAATTTTCCTTTAACTTGTATATTTTTATCCAAAGATTAGAACACCCAGTTTTATGGGATATGGAGGCTGTTCTTTTGCATCAGACTTTCCTACATCTTTTCAGCTGAGCATTTTAAAACAATCTCTAGGGTCTTTGAAATACATGGCACTCCTCATATCTCCCCTCTCCACCACTCCTTCTGCCACTGGATGTGTTCCCAAAAATGGCTCAGGACTTCAGTGAATTGCAAAAGAAAGCAAAGCCATGCCACTCTCAAAGGAATGCTTTTCAGGGTCCTATGAAAAAATTTTGCTATTACTGGGGGCCCAAGACATTTCTCAACCAAGACTTCAAAGCAAAGTACAGGGAACAAGGTCATGTGATGCATCTCTGTGTCTAAAAGCAAATCTTTGGAAATGTAAGTGTCCACCAGGAGCGGTCTGGCTGCTATACACTATCTAGAAGAAATATCTCCAAGAACTAGTGTTATGTGGAAAAGGTAAGTATAAATTAGCTTCTAATATGTCAAAACCATAGGACATTACAGTACAAGAAGTGAAATTTAATGTAGGCATTTTTTCAAAAGTCATTTAAAAGTAGCGAGGATCCCATAGTGGAAGGCACACTGTGACCAAAAAGACAAACCTAACTGATTACAAAGGGTGAAACAACCTCGTTGAAGGGAGTAGAGGACACTAACTGACTAAGTAATTTTGGAGCTGAATGTAGCCAATGAGACTAAAAGCAAGATGAAATGAACACAAGCACTGTGCTCTAGACAAGAAAGCTGTTTCCCTTGGGGTATGAGTTAACAATTCTGAAACCACTATACATATAAACTGGAATTGAACAATTAAGTAAATGGATGGCAGATGGTTGGAGCTAAGTTTCTCAGTGTTGGAGCAGGAGATTATAGACAAACAAGGAGAGAAGTCTAGAATGATCTATGTGGTAATGATTAGAGATGAAATATCAGTATGAATTCATGTTTAACTTCAAATAGATATAAATGTAATGTATTTACAGACAGCTATATATACACAGGTTAGTGCACAAGCATGTATTTCCTGCTCTATCAACTTAGAAGACCTAGAAGTAATAATACTCCAGTAGCAACAAAACACCTAGCACTCAAATCTTGGTTTCTAAAATCATGTCTCCATCAAAGAAATCAGGGCTCCTTGGGGAAATGACTGCTTTCCAAGCAAAGGCATGGAACCAGTTGGGTTTGAGAGCCCAGCCTTAATGAATTGTACTTGAAGCCACAGTTGGGTAAAAATATACCTTGTGAGATATGACAGCCATGCTTGACACAAAGTTTTTCATATAGATGCCTTATCTTTGTTGGGAAATGAGATTTAAAGTTGGTCATGTAAAAAAAAAATAAATAAATAAAGTTGGTCATGCATGTTATTCATTAGAAATCCCAAATCATATTCTGGGTAAGAGGAGGGAAACATTTCGTCTGACCAGTGCCCTTATCTCCCTCTCCCTCTCATCCTCATTTCTGGGTTCCCTGAATTCCTGTCTTCCCAGCTGCTGTCTCACCGTTCCACTCTATCCTCTTATAATTCAACTGGTGAATTTCCAAGTCTGGGCCAACCTAAACTCCCCATCCCCCTACCACTGTCCTGGCTCTAAACTACAGCATTACATCACCTAGCACAGCCACAAATATGGATTAGACCAAACATGCCACTCAAGACAGAGTCTTCTGTGATCCCCTCAAGTCTTCCTTTCTTTACCCAGCTAAGCACCCCCAGATGCTTCAACAGTTTCCACCATGGCACCATTTCAAGTTTCTTTACTGTACTGGAACCCCAGACAGACCACATTTGTCTGGGTCTCTATTTTAAAGTGAAGTCCAGAATCAACAACATGCAAAGAACCAAGTGGAACTATCCTCTCTAGTATTCTGAAAAGTGTGCTTCTCACAACAGTGTTCACCTCATGCCTGTCCAGCCAGTCAAGCAGGTTGGCCTCTAACCAATAAGTCAAGCAGGCTGGCACACCGATAAGCTGGCCTTGTCTAGTCATGGGGTTCAGTATCCCTTCAAGGCATCAACATCTTCACTGGATTTGTGTCAGGTCTATACTTGGCCTTTCCAAGAAAAGTGAAGACATTGCAAGGACAAGGATTTATATCTAAATTCTATCCTCCAAAACTTGCAATGTTGTGGTAAGTTTAGTCCATCTGTAATGAATAAATCAGGTCATATGAAGACAGGGTTATATCAGAGGAAAGGCTGCACTTAAACTAACCCCACTACCCACCTTTTCCTAATTCCAATTACTTTTAAAATGGGATGTAAACATACAGTATTTTTTTCCATTAAGCATCTCTAATGATTTGATACGCAGAGTCATGTTGCAACACTAACAAAGATATCCTCTAAATTTGGGAGCTATTTCATGGTGATAGGAGATATCAACTGGCTAACAGGATTCGTTCTCTTAAAAGCAAAGTTTGGAGCATGGACAGAAACAAAACTTGGAAGAGATGCTATAGACAAGGGAGGTAGAGCACCACAGAGAACCAGCCCCTCAGCGCCTTCCCCACAACACTTAGTTATTCAAGCATGAAAACTGGGACACTGCTCTTACAACACTAATTAGACAAAGAAATGAGATATGCAAATATTTTTTAAAAATCTATTCACTACAACATTCTTGTCAAATGAAGGTTAATAAAGACAACACAACCCAAGAGGGTCACTCTGGCACTCACACCCATCACTCTGCCTACCTGGTTTGTGACATCCCAGGAAACAAATTCAAGTTAAAGTCTAGGGTCACCCATACCCACACCCACACACACCCACTCACACACACCCACACCCACCCCCCCACACACACACACTTGTGGAGACAGACAGAATTAAATGCTCAGAACTTCACCTGAATGAGGTGACTCAAGGTTCAGAGGTTACCTAAACAAGGGATATGGAAGTAAACAGTAAGAGATTACTCAAAATATTTTTTTAAAAAAAGATCTGCCCTCTGATCCAGCAATTACACTCCTCGGTATCTACTATGATATAAAAACCACTAATTTGGAGGGTTATAAGCACTCCTATGTTCACTGCAGCACAGTTTACAATAGCTAGGTTACAGAAACAGCCTAAATGCCACTAATTTGGAGGGTTATAAGCACTCCTATGTTCACTGCAGCACAGTTTACAATAGCTAGGTTACAGAAAGAGCCTAAATGCCATTGTTAGAGCAGCAGATTATGAGATGGTACCCATACACCGTGGAATAACCACTCAGCTATTAGAAAGATAAGCTCTTGCCATTTGTACAACATGGATGGAGATGTAGGGGATTATGCTAAGTGAAATAAGTTAGAAGGAGGAAGATAAATACTTTCACTCATACATTGAATAGTGAAAGCGGGGGGAAAAAAACAATAGACCAGACACACTAAAACAAAACAAACCCTAAAAATGCGACTTCAGAATTGAGGTTACTAGAGGGGGAAGGTGGGTGGGATAGGAAAAGGGGAAGTGGGGACCAAATGGCCTAGGGGGAAAAAATGGGTGCTTTGATAGTGGGAGTAATGTGGAAACACATATTTAGGGAGGTGTGAAACTATTTTCCTAAATCATATAGAGTTGCCTCAATATATATAGAGAAACATCAAAGTTTCTAGAAACCTAAGGTGCTGCATTTGGAAGTCCCATGTCCAGCACACCAGTGCAGTCTAAAACACAGGGACTTTAGCAAAATTTCAGTGGGGACTCTCTGGAACAGTGTGAACACAACACCTACACTGCTCCACATACGCTGCCCTGCCCCTGCCAATTTACCTCACTTCATGAGTCTCCATCTTCCCATCTATAAAATGGAATTCATAGCAGAGCTGCTATGAGTACTGGGTGAGAAAATTCACACAAAGCATCCAAGGCTTGGGCTATTGTGGAAGGCACCTGCTCTTCCCTTCTCCTCATTAGAACACTAACACTGTGATGGCCTGGGAGTTCACAGATCTAACAGAATTCAGTTCACAGTTACTTTCTGGGGCCTCCTGTATGATGGTGCTGTGTGGAGCCCCTGCTCTTTAATAGCTAACAGTTAAACAGGGCAAGTGAAGCAGCCGATCACAGTTACACCTGGGGCAGGGGCAATTGAGGTACCATGAGAGACCCATGACGAAAAGACAGGCAGAAGCAGGAGGGCTTTCCAGGGAAACAAAAAGTGTACATGGGAGAAAATGAGAGCAAGGGTTTAGCAGAAAAACAGTCTTGCAGAGCTGGGTGCTGGTGCAGCCTGTTTGAGGAACTGAAATCACGTCCATATTTCTGGACTATGAGATCAATTTCTCTCACCCAGAAAGAATTGTCCTTAACCCAGCTTCTCCAAAGTTTGGGATCAGAGCTGCTTTCTGAAACTTTAATCCTATTACATGGCAGTCTTGAGAGAATGAGAGACCATCCCCGGACCGGTGCGTCATCTGCCCAGAATAGCACTCCAGTCACACTGACAATGTCGTCAGACCCATGAGGCTCACCCATGAGCAATCTGCAAGGGTGAGTCAGGGAGCAAGTGAGCTCTGCAGGAAATAAAAAACAAAATAGTCTCTGCCCCTATGCACAATTGCCTGGACTGAAAATACCCCGATGGAAGCAAGTTCCAAAGTTATAGTACACAGATCTGGATATATACCTAAGAAATGGAGAATACTTGCCTTTGTTTCTTTAAAAGATTCAGATTAGAGTTCCAGTGTCCTTAATACATTTAAAATGCCACCAAATGTCTCACATCTGATTTCCATAAAACTGTGACTTGAACTGATTTACTCTCCACCAAAGAAGCCTCCCCTGAACCAGTATACCCATCCATCCACCCATTCATTCACTAAGGGGTTGCTTAGTGCACTAAGTGCCAGGTCCTATTCTAAGTTCAGAGCAGACAATAGTGACCAAGGAGACACAGGCCCAGCTCTCTGGAGGTTGACATTTCCAGTGATCAACACTGTAAGTCAAGCACTCCAGGTAAGACCTCTTCTAAGCAGCAAATAAAACCAGTTCCATAGAAGCCTCCAAGAGTCTGTCCAGGGCCAGTCTTTGAGGACAAGGAGTACCTGATCCTCATTGTATCTCCTCCTACTCCAGTCACAACCTCACCAAACTCCAGTCAAGTCTGACCCAGAGAAATTTCCTACAATGCATGCATGATCCATCCCCTCCCCCCAACCCCAAGCATCCAAATTCTGTGTATGAGTATATGTAAGTGTGTGATATGTGTGCAAATAGGTCACATAACCTCACAGAAGTGAGGGAGTGTACTTCTCATTGAGGACAGGTCACCTTTTGCATCTTAAGTGTAAACTTTACCTCCCCTTCTATAATACCTGTGTTGGGGCAAACTATAGACCATTTCAGACACACAAAGAATCAGTATGTGACCATTGATATTCCTTTCAGGAAAAATTCCTTGAGAACCAAGCAAAAGACAATAAGTCATATAATTTTTAAAAATTAACTATCCCTGGAAATCTAATAAGAAAAATATTTAAGGTGATGAGTGCTATACATCAGGTTTATAAATACTATGTCAAAATTATAACATGAACTCAGTGAGCTCCATTAGACTTTCATGGAGATTAATGAATTCCACATAACAGACACAATGAGAAAAAATGCAAAAGAAGAAATGGTATGATGGTATAATAAGACATATATTTCTATCCAAGGAAGAAAAAAGAAAGGCAACTGAAAACTCTAGGAGAAACAAAAAGACAGTAATCTAAATATTTACCCAAAAAAAGTGTGACAAAATTTTGAGGACTATATAGTGTAAGAAAAGTGATTTCACCTTGATGTTAAAATATTGTTGTTCAAAGTATAAAGGCATCGGAATATCAGACTTACAATGAGGAAATACAGCCTTCACATGCTACATGGTCCTACAGTGAATACTTCATAGCTCTGCCATAACAATGTAATCTAAAAACAAATGATACAAACAGCAGAAGTGGGCAGCAGATAGAGGAGATCAAGAAATAGAGTTGGTTGGATAGGAAACGAATATGAACATTTTCACATAGCCTGCTAATTCTTGAGAAAACTAAAAATAATGTAAAAAAAGGTCAGAGGAAGGTACAATAGGAGGAGGAGTTACTGAGGGAGGCAGTTCTGAAGTAGGGGACTATATAAGTGAACTGAACACTCATCTCTCATAGCAGAGAAGTAAAAATGTCTACAACTGATAAATCAAGAGAGCTATAATACACAAATATTCCACAAACCATTACTGTTTCTCTGCTTAGCTCTCATAAGGACTTTGTAGATAGAAATTTCAATAGCTTAGTTCACCTTTTTAAAATTTATCTAAAAACATGTGAACATTTTTTAGCTTTTTAAATTTCCCTGTAGTAGAGATAAGTACTCAGAATCATTCTGTTCAACTGAGTTTAAAGCTGTACATCCTTAATAAATGTTGATCAAATAAAAACTTTTCCCCATGAAAGCCAGACCAGGCCATCTTCCCTCCCTCCTACTCCCAACATAGACTTTCAGGACCTTGGTGACATACAGCTTTCAGCAACCTTGGCTGTGCCACTAAAAAATAAATCAGGTACCTAATCACAATGGGGAAGGGAGCCTGAATTCTATCTGACCCAAATACTAGCCATTTGCCAATCCCAGTTTGGGTGGTAAGCCATGTGTTTTAATGTGGACAACACATTTTTTAAATCTTCAGTTTGGTTCAGTTCAGTTCGATTTACCAGAACAAATACAACTATTTACCGAAGTAGAACAGGAATGCCAGGACACAGGGTTTACTCCAAACTCAGAAAAAGTTCACAATAATTATGAAAGCCATCCTCACGTGGGCAACGACTGACTCTCAGTCAGACTGACAGAGTGAGGCCTGAGGAACTCTAGGCAGGCTATCACTATAAAAATGTCCTCAAGCAGGAAACAAGTAGCACAGGTGAGTTGCCACCTGACTGGCTTAAGCTACCATTTCTGAATGGGAAACTACTACAGGATGGACTCAGTAACCTGTACAAGCACCTGTGCCACATGGAATATCATGTTTCAGGTGAAAAAGCTCCTAATGACAGCAAACCAGTTAATCATCCATGTCTGACCCTCTGGTGGCACAGATGACGCTCATCAGAGACCAGCAACACAGCTTCCATGGAGAGATGGGGCTCCTCAGATGGCAACCTGGGCATCTTTGCTGCTGGTCCTATGGGGGCTATCTGCTAGAGTCCAGGACAGCACATTCCTTTCTAAGCCTGACCCAGACCTGACCCAGGCCCAGAGCAACATGGAAACAGCCTACGCTGACAACTACCTCCCACACAGCAGCCGTGGCCACCACATAGAGTTTGAGGAGACTGGGACTCTCATCTCTGAGGTCCCTTCCAACCATAAAAACCCCACAACTCTTTCATAATGAAGTGACATCCACCACCTTCCCCCCCTCACAAGTATCATTCCTGAAGGCTTCCTCCCAATAGCGCTTCCTCTTACAACTCTATAGCAGCTCAGGTCCCCGGACACCTCATGAGCCAGGTCCTGGAAGGTACATGCCTGCCCCAGGGGCCTCTGCTCCCTGCCAGAAGGAAGGTGTTCAACCCAACTGGTCTAAGGAAGGTTTTCAACCCAACTCTGTGGAATTAAGATTGATTCAACTGTCAAGTCTTTCAAGTACCATTTCAGTTGCACATGTTATCTACTGATCATCTATGATTACATGGGTTCTTTAACTCTTTGGTGCTTAGAGGGAAAAACCACAGTATGTAATTTTAAAAATAAATATTTACATCTCAGTAGTTAAAAATGTAAACAACAGCCATGGAGACACCACAAAAAAAAAATTAACCATTTTCACACCTACTCAAAATGCTGCAAACTTATTTTTTAAGACATTATGAGTCAAATTACATCCTGCATAATTAAGGGTGCCAGAGTGGGAGGTGCAGGATGCAGGTGGAGCACTAAGTGTGGAGGGGCCCACTGGACTATGGTGTGTTGTGGTGACATACATCTGAAGAAGTGTTATCCTACCCCTCTGAATGATAGCAGTGCTATACACCAATTTACCTCAATAAGAAAAAACTATATCCTGAAGACTATATCATCAAGACAATTCTGCATCCTATTTACATTTTGATCAAGAGCTAGGCAATTACTCAGTTGATGCACCTCTCTTCTCATAGTACTTATCATTTTGTAAAAAGTCAATATTCATAGCTGGAGAGAAAATAAACTGATGAGAACAACAAAATTCTAGTCACTTTTTGCATATAACATATAAAATTAAATAAATGTAAAGGAAAAATTAATCTACAAGTCATTATTGGTGTCTGTCACCCTCTGCTGGTCAATCTCAGCAAGTTTTTGTACCAGGAGACTGGAAGCAATATAAATACCACAGGTGGCTTCGCTGAGGAGTATCCAGACCAAATCCTTCATCCACAGACGACTTCAGATCTGAGCAAGCCTTGCTAACTCTGCATGTGTATGTATGTGTGTACTCAAGTTGGAGAATAACTGCAACTTGAGCAGGAGAGGAGCAATGTAAACCTGCTTCCTCAAAGAACACACAACATATCTAAAAAGATGAATACAAAACTGACACAAGATGAATTACCATTTTTAACGGTCCAGCGTAGTTCTCCGTGAGAAAAGACAACTGGCCGTGCTACAAAGTATCAGTGGGTAGGTGACTGTTTTTCTCTAGAACATTCTATACCTCTCCATTAACTGTGAAATCATATATGAACTGATCAAATTTGTGTTTAGAATCTTTGTGCTAGGACAAGTAGTGGAGGAAGAGGGAGGGAACAGTGGATGAAAGAGTAGGAAGATGGGTAGATGGGTAGATAAATAAATGGATGGGTGGTTGAATAAATGAGTGGAAGGAAGGATGGAAGGAGGAAAGGGGAAAAAATTTTCCATATTTAATGTTCCACTAGGCCCTGTATTAGTGGAGCATTAAACAAAAATTAAAAAGAGACAGATCTTTTTCCCACTAAATGTTATTTTAATAATGAGGAAAAATGTCACCAATCTATGTGATAGGAAGATGTGAACAAAAATTATTCCAGGAAAAAAAAAAGAATTCTTGCCTCCCACCAAGAATTAAACCAGCAAAACCCTGGTTAAGTTTTATAGCAGTAGTCACAGAAATTAATGATTTAAAGAGTCTGGGTGAGCTTCAACTCAGGGTGTCCGAGCACAAGGTGCATTATCAAGAGGGCAATGTTACATCCTGGTATCACCTGCCCAGCCACAGCCACAGCCACAGCCAATGCCCCAGACAGAGGCCTGGCACTGCAGAGCTATGGCAGAAGCTAGGCTCTGGGGCAAGAATAATGACATCTGGGATATAATGGGTGTGTCAGAAAGGGAAAACCCCTAAATGGAACAACAGGAACAAGCAGCCTGCTTGACTGTTTTCACCCAAAGCAGTGCTGGTCAAGTACCACAGTACCACATCCCTTGTGGTTTAAAGGGTCACTGTACAGAAGGAGACTCAGTTGCCCCCACCTCCTCTTCCTTGTTTTCTAACTCTCCATGAACGTTTACACTCAGAAGGGTCGTTCAAGGACACAATATCTCCCAAGACCCTATTAACAGAGGGGAGACGCTCTTGAAGAAATGGTCTCTACCATGCTCTAGGCTCTCTATTTATGTCCAACAAGACTCATGGTCAGAAAAGGTCAAGTCTCTTCACAGGTTCCAATTGTCCCACCTAAAACCAATTTCTTCCCTTTGCTCTCCCCTTAACCCCAGCAGACAGGAAAAAGCTGACCACTACCTACATCCTTTTATGACTCAGATGGTCAGTCCAATTCTCACTCTTCTCTCAAGACCGAAGTCCTTCACTAAACCCCAGGAAGAAGGTCAACTGGCAGTAACCGCATCTCTCCCTTTCCTACACCCAAACCTGACCATGACCACAGTCACTTTTCAGTCATATCCACACTTAGCCTCATAATTTTCCACCCGTATCTCTAACCAGCAGCCACTGAAAGGTGAGCATGTGTTAGGTACCCTATTTGTTATTTTCATGGACCCAGAATCTATTTTACTCTTCAGTATACCTAAACTTGGTTATATGAGTTCCACCTCCCTTGTTGATTCAGTATATTCAAGTACTGGCATACATCCCTTATAGGTATTAACACAGACCTTTTGAGAGTGTCATTTGTAATTTTAGATGCAGTTTCATAAGCTGCCACAGTCATGCAAAGAGGCAGAACACAAAACCAGAATCTGGGTTCAAAGTCCATGCTCTAAATAGCCTCACTGCTTAGTCTAGAGCAGGTACCATGTTCTATGCATGCCAATTTCATCTCAACTAAATATATGAATGCGTGGCATCTTCCTGGTGCCTGGCTCAGTACTGGGAGCTAGAAAGAGATGAGGAAGAGAAGGATGGCTCCTTTCCTCCCCCAGTTGCAGTTCTGGTTGACCCCTGTGATGACAGTCCTCCTCGCCCCAGGACACTCTGGCTAGTTCATGACCTTCACAACCTAAAGTTGTAGCCCCACTAATTCAGCTGCTCAAGCATATGAACAAGCACCTCCAGCTTTAAGTAGTCACTGACCAGATTGGGCTGCCCCTGTTCAAGTTAATCCCATTCTATCTTCAATATCTATAGAGAGATATTATCTGTGCAATAGCTGTGACCAGTCTTCCAAAAGTGGGGCCATCTTAAATCCTTACAAAGGGCCATCAGAGTCAAAACATGCACATTCAGGGCCCACTCAGGCAAATTCCTTTACACTTCATGCCTTAGTTTCTGTGTATGTAAAACGGCCATGCCAAGGGAATCCTCTCCAGGTTGTTAGGAAGAGAGATGAAGTGACTCATGCAAGCTCATTTTACAGGCATGGCTTATAATAGTAGTAAAGGGGGTGGTGGAGGGGGGGTAAAGGAACTCAGTAACTCATTGAATTTCCACAATGTTCTCAGAAGGTAGCAATTTTTTGCATCTTTTGAGGAATGAGAAATAAAGTTGGGAGAAATAAAGCCAGGTCTACTGCAATTCAGTGTGATACCACCAACAGAAGCAACAGAACACAGCCTATCCCACGGGGGTTGGGGGAGAACACCATCAGGTCTTCTCCCTACCCAGAGCTGGAAGCAGAGGCCCCATCCTGACAGCAGGGAATCACATGACACTCCTCTTTTCCCCAAATGTCCTCTGCAGGGTGTTCTCGTTCTCATGGCCAGGGACCAAAGAGTCACCCCGAAGCCCTTAGGCAACCCCACACTCAACCCCTCAAGGGGGTTCAGTCTCACTCCTCGCCTCAGTGACCTAACCAACCACACAGCAGAGTCACCAAAAGCAAGCAACAAGCAAGCTTGGCACTTCATTTAACTCAAAGACATGAGTGCAGCAATAGTGGCTTCCACAAGAGTGGGGCTCCCCTCAGCCTGCAGGGTCCAAATCCGGCAGTGGGTTGGGGGGGGAGATTTTTTTGCTTGTTTTTTGTTTGTTGTTTGTTTTCCTGTCATTTTTCTGTTTTTTGATTAATTTATTTTTTAAAACAATCAATTTTATTGATTTGTCACATTTGTGCTTTAATTGATCCCCTGATATATGACCCTCCCCCCCCCTTTATATTCCCACTCTAGTCACTCCAACTCTTTCTGCAGTTTGGTTGAAGTTGATGTTCAGTTGTTCACTATTTGGCCCTTTGGTCTCTTCCGATATCTGGTAAATGTTCTTTTCCTGGGTGAGGACCTGAGTTCCTGTGACCTGCTGGTCCATGCTGCTTCATTTCTAAGAATAACTTTGAGACAGGTAGCCTGTCCCAGCTCATGTGGGACCTCTTGCAGGGCAGATGTGTAGCGTTGCTCTCCAGGTTCCTTTTTTGTGGCATTTTCTGCTGTGAAATTGACAGTCTCCTTTTCTTCAGACCTGTGTGCCCGTCTGGCAGTGGGTTTTTCCCTCACATGCCTTCAGGGACAGTTCGGGAGTCCCTGCTCCTTCTCAACCTCCAGGCGCCACAGGGAGGCCCCTGTTCATTCCTGGTGCCCCAAAGTGATGCACCCCCACCCCGGCAACTTCCTGACCATGGGGCCTCCTTCCCGCCTGCAAGCAGCAGGACCACAGAGCCTCCTTCCAGCAGTGTGAGCAAGTGCATGCGCAGGAAGCCAGCCTGAAGAGTGGTGCAGAACACAACACACAGAAGAGGGAAAAGGGCCACATGGACTTAGGACAAGGAGCAGCTTGCTGATTTCTCCCAGACGCCTGGAGACAAGATGAGGGTGGACATGTGGAGACAAGAACAAACATATATGGAGCATTTATCCTTACTAACAGCCATGACAGGTAGTTTCTACATGAATTCTAATGCACTTTCAGCTCCTCACCGTTATGGACCTACTTTGTGCCAGAGCTCTGTTAGGAGCAGAACACACAGCAGCAGTAAGGTCAGCAGAGCCCCTGACTGCACAGAATTTCTAGGCTAGCAGGGGAGACAGAAACACCTCCTACACCATCAGTTAATCATCAACACAATAACTGCTGGGGGTGGGGGGTGAGTGCAGTGCCTGGGGAGTAGGTGTCAAGGACAGCATACATGCCATTGTCTTCCTGAAAAGAGACATTAGCCTGAGCTCCGAAGGGTACATGAATATACAACTGCAGAAAGTTGACAAGGCTGGCTAGGCAGTGCAGCAGCAGGTGAGAATCCCCAGCTGTGAGGAGAAGCAAGGCCATGGCCAGGAAAGTGATGGAAATGAGGATAAGAGGACAAAGGGAAAGAGGAGCTGGGTGAGAGATCACATTCACCCAGAAGACAGAAGGAGACCTAGATTTGATCCTGGTCACACTGAGTAGCCATGGAGGGTGACAAGGTGACCGGGATTGTGCTGGGAATTCACGACCATATTCACCTGTTCTGTACAGGGCTCTCCAAGTGCAGTCCACCCACCTGGACCATGGACATCACCTGGGGACTTACTAGAAATGCAAGTTCTCCTACCTGCCCACCCCACACACCCAGCTGTTGAAACAGAAACCCTGCAGGTGAGAAAGAGCTACTGGAAAACACCTACCTTAGAAGATTAGGAGGAATCTTCCAAGAGTGGGTATCTGCTTATCTGTTGCTAAAATACTTATTTCCATATAAAATTTACCTGAAACAAGGGGCCAGAAGTTGCATATTTCACAATCCTTCTACTTCCACTCTCCAAACTCACAGTGGCTCTCTCCACTTTCCCTCCTCTTTCTGAAAAAGCTCCCCAGCCTCCCCACTTAGGCTGCCCCTACTCAGATCCCCAACTCCCAGCCCTGCCAGATATCTTCGTTTCCTTTTCCTTTATTTCCTGCTAATCATTTCATTTGGCCTGGCACTCTGGACACAAGTCAGAGCTAATACGGCAAGCCTTTAAGCGAAGATCTGAAAGTACCGAGAAACATTATGAAAATGAGAGATAACCATGAAAAATAAGACATTTGGGCAAAGTTTAAAAGGGCTGGGCAAGCTTAGCCTTGAGCGAATGTCACTGTGGGGAGCCATGGTGACAGTTTCCTAATACATAAGGAATGCACGTAGGAGAAAGGGATCCGTTTTTCCACTCATCAGCAAGAGCAGAACAAGCAGGGCCGTCTTAGGTTTCAGCCGAGAAAACATCTGTCATGTGTTTGAGCTGTAAGTGAGGAGGAGCTGCCAAGGGGGGCTGCTGAGATCATCTTCGCCTGAGCGACAAGCTCCTGATGAGATCACATTGGCCGAGGCCACTGTCCACCAGGGTCAGCCCCATCAGCCGTGCCTGAGCCACGCTTAGCCTCCCTGTCACCTGGCAATCTGACTCCTGCCAGGACAGGTACCAATTCAGCGTACAAGGCACCTCCACTGAATGTTTCACACTACTCTGTTACCTGTAGGCCAAAGCCCAGGCATGCGTTGCAGAGAAAAGCCCACTCAATGCCTCCCCCCAGCCAATTCTGTGCTCCCAGCATAGCCACAGTGACCACCACATCAGCTGCAGCTCAGATCCTGAGCATCTGCTCTCTTTCAGCTGCACACACAACCCTCCCCCATCCTTCCCATCATCTTAAGGCTTATTTTACATGCAAAGACACTGGGTAGTGGGGCCAGCTGACTTGCCAGTGGCCCCGTTGCTGGTCATGTCCAGGCTGAGATCCAGCCCAGTTCTCTGATTTCAGAGGAGGCCACAGCCTACACTGTCAGGAACAAAATTATGTGCCCCAGACACCTGACAAGTAATTGATCCAACTGCGGTTCCCCCAAGACCTTCCAGAGTCAGCAGGATGTTGTCCCCTCAATAACTCAATCATGTTCAACAAAGGGAATGAGTACCTTTTAAAAATCACCCATCCTGTCCCCTCTCTCCACTCCCTCTCCCACTACTTATGATCTGGTGATTTATTTTTTATTTTTTGGCTGATGAATGTTTTTAAATATTATCTTAATGCCATTCTGTTAACTTTATTTGTTAATTTATTTTTAGCTGAGGTTATTTGGGGGTAGCTCCATCAGGTATCACCACTATGGTGTGCACTCATCTCCAACTTACCCATATTCCACCACCCTAGACCACTGTGCTTCCTCCCCTCTTTGTTCTTATCCTCCAGTCATCAAGGGTTATTTTTTCAGTTTGTCTTTATCTGACTATATTAATTTGGTTACTTTATAGTCCACATATTAGTGACCACATAGATACCATCTTACATCTGTGGGAATGGTCCAAACTGATGTGGTAATTTTTAAAGTCAAATCTCTGCTGGAAAGCCCCACCCCATACTTCCCCTTCTACACTACCATAAGGGCACCCCCAGTCCCACCACCAACCTCTGTGAGCTAAGAAGGCTGCTGGTGAAGCAGATCTCCCTGCATACCATCGCTTATCCCAGAATGCAATGGAATCAGGTCTCTGCACTGCCTTCAGGAACTGACCAACACACAGTTCCATATTCTTGCCACTGCCTTCAGAAGAGCCACTCTGCAGATACTGAGCCTATAACTGCAGATACCCCAGATCAGATGTTCACCCCATCTTCTCAACCATGCAATTTTCATTTCATCTGGCTTCTCTCTTTTTGCCTCTTCCTGGAGTCCTGAATTGACTGACATGGCTTCTATTATAGACTTTTTCTCAGCACTGTGGCAATGTGCTAGCACCTGGGCCCCACCCCTGCACCTTCATCATGAGACTTCCCTGGGTCTCATTCATCAGATGGTTCACAGAAGGGGAGCTGAGCCACTCCTGACATGGGATTCAGAACTGACCACTCATCTCGCCCCCTTCAAAGGGTCACCATAAAACAAGTGCAGAAGCAACACTTGTGGGTGGGTGTAAGGTCAGTGGCTCAGTACTGAGCGTGGGTGTCTGCAATGTCACAGCTGCACCACTCAAGGGAAGGTCACTACCCAAGTCCGGCAGGCTTTCTGCAAAGTAGGACAGACCCCATGCAAGTGAACAAGGAAGGATTTTCCTAACATGTAAATTGTGCTGATGTCGGGCCTGAAGTCAGATGGATGAAACTCATTCCTTCTTGATGGCAAAGCTGGATTCAAGTCACAAGTGTAAACTTACAGGTATCTTACTTTTCCCCCCAGATTTGCCAAGCTCAATGTAGCTTAAAATAGCCTTTTCCCCTATGCAAAGAGACAGAGGGGATCCAGAGAATGAGGCAACTGATCCCTTAAAAGGGAGGCCTCCCAGAATTTGTCTCCCCTGGCTGCTCTTTCCATATATTTAGGGGTTGGGGGTATAGTAGGTTAGGGGAAGGGGAGGCAGGGAAGGTTTCTGGAAGTCTGATCCCATGGATTCTAACCTGTGATGCTAGATGTCACAGCCGAAACAGCTACGTGAGCATCAACGCTCCCCAATAACACAGTCAAGCCATGTGGCCTTCACCCGCATGAGTCAGTGCTTAGCTACTCTTCCAGCAGACGTGTTTGTTCTGAATGACCTATTCTCCAGGGGTCATCTTCTGTGATTCTCTTGCCACACTGCCTATGTTCCACCCACCATAATCAGCAGCACACATCTGGGATGCAGATGGGCGAGATCCCGTGGTAAGCAGGGGGCAGAAATGTTCTCTGTGAATGGCCAAACGGCACTCCCTAGCATCTAATCAGTAATCCCGGCCCCACAACTCCAATCATGAGTCGAGAAGCACAGCTCCTGAAATTGTTACCCACCCCTGGAACACACAGAGAATAAACAGTGACAGAAATTAAAACCAGACACAGTTCACATACCTTCATGGCACCCATAGCTTGGAAAGTCACGGCTAATCTCGTAGGGGTCAGTGATGCCAGCATGGCATTGAATCTTGCACTCTTGTTCTTAATTGGAGAATAGTACTGCCCATCTGGAGCCACAGAACCGAACCTGTGGTGCAGAGAGACAGGAGGAAAGGGAGGCAGGGTAAATTAAAAAGAACACGCACCATTAAAACCAAGTTAGGAGACTCTCATGTGCACACTTGGAAGTTACACAGACTTCTGCACCCTGGGCCCTCCTACACCCTGCCACCATGAGACAGCAGAGTTAGGGAGTAGGGGACATACCTCCCCAGAAGATGCTAAGAAGGGCTTGATTCATGAAAAGGAAGAGCTGGTTTGCCACCACCAACAACCTGGAACTCTAGGGTGGCCCCTGACAGAGTGGGGTACAAGGTACCCTACCATTAAACAAACTTGGGGGCCCATGTATGCAGACCAGACTGCATTATATACTCTTTTTGTTGCTAAGATATAATTCACATATCATAAAATACCCCCCTTCAATTTAAAGTGAACAATTTAATAGTGTTTAGTACATTCACAAGTTGTCAACCATGACCACTACCCAATTCTAAAACAGTCCCCCCGACCCCAAAAATAGGAACTCCATACCATTAGTAGCTATTCCCCAAACACCCCAGCCACCAGGGCTGGAGAGTGTTTATCACTTCCCCTCTCTATGGATTTGTCTGTCCGGGATATTTCACACAGCTGGCTTTTGCATCTGCCATTATTTACTGAGCACACTGTTTTCAAGGTTCATGGGTATTATACCGTATTTCATTCCTTTGTGTAGCCCAATGATAATCCAGTAGAGATAAGCCATTTTTTTCATCCTTTCAATACCTGAAATGTGAGTTGTTTAGACTTTTTTTTTTGGTCTACTATAATTGTGCTGTAAACATTTATGTACAGGTTTCTGTGTGAACAGATTTCAAGTGTCTTGTGGACAAAGTCTTCATAATACCTAAATGTAAAATGTCAAGATTATATAAAACTTTAAACATTTGAAGAACTGACAAGTTATTTTCTAAATCAGCAACATGATTTTACATCCCCATTGGCAAGAGATAAGGATTCAATTTCAACAACAGTTCTTACCTTCCATCTCTCTTATTATAGTCATCCCCATGGGTACAAAGTAATATTTCTCCCATCATGTAAATTTTGTTTTTTCACTTTCTTCAATAATGAGTCACAATTTTTTTTAAATTTTAATGAAGCCCAGTTTATCTATTTGTTTTATTTGGCATTTGTGTTTTGGCTATCACATCTAAAATTAATCACTGCTTAAGCCAAAGTCACAAAGATGTACACCTGGTTTCTTCTTAATTTTTTAATAGTTTTAGCTCTTTGTTTTAGTCCATTTTGAGTTAATGTTCATATACAATATGAGGTAAAGACTTCCAACTTCTTGCTTTAGTACCCACAAATACAGTAGTCTCAGCACCATTTGTAGAAAAGATACGACTTTCCCCCATTAAACTGTCTCATCACCTTACTGAATTTCAACTGATCATACTTAATGTAAAAATTTATTTCTATATTCTCCACTTTATTCTACCATCCAAACTCGATCCTATGTCAATACTGTATATCTTGGCTACTTTAGCTTTGTGGCAAGTTTTCAAATTAAAAATGAGTGAGGTTTTTGTTTTTTTAATCGAGACTATCAGTTATTCCAAATCTCTTGCATTTCCGTATGAATTTTAAGATCAATGTCTCAATTTCTGCAAAATTTTGAGATTGAGCTAAATCTGTGTTTCTATTTATTGACCCATTTTTGAGCAAATGATGAACCAATACAGTTAGACTTCCCACTCAAAACACCTGTGTTGCCACTGTTATCTAGCAGTTGGGGGTTGTGGAGACAGCTTCAATGCCAACTGAGTGGCTTTAAAATCAAAACCTGTCAATCAACTCCCCCTAAATTTCTCATGCCCTCATATTTTCCATATACTATGTAGCTCATGTCATTTTCCTTTCTAGTCTCTAGTTTCTAGTGCACAGAAGGAATGCAGAGGCTGGTGGGCCAGCTCTGAGAGGTCTGGCCAGACTGCTAAGGTCTCATTCGGCTGGTGAATGCAGGGAGCAGCACACATGGCCTTTCCATCCCCCTCCACATCTCACGGAGCAGCATGATGCTGTGAAGTGAACTTGAAGTCTTCAGGCACCTCTGAAGAAGGCTGGTGGCCCACAGACCTGCTCTTTTGGACACTAGCAGTTCCTAAGGGGGCCTGAAAGCTTCACTACCTACCAGGATAACCAAAAACTGCTTTCATGTTTCCATTTTATTTCTTGCCAATTCATAGGAGGGGCAAGTTAGCAAACAGAATATGGTCCATTTTAACTTCGTTTCCCACACACTTTTCTTAAACTTTTGGCATCCATATTTCTTTGTTGGCAAAAACTTGCAGGCAACTAAAAGGAGTAAAGTTTTAAGAGAAAATCTACAGGAAAGTAGAGAGATGGCTGATTATATATAGCTTGATTACTTGCTTTTTCACAGATTAAAATATGGCTTTGGTTCAGAATTTTTACTGGATACCTGAAATACTGCTGAGAAAATTTAAGGTAACTGGTATTTCTTAGCCTCTGCAAAGAACTCCTATCCCCAGAATGCACCAGAACCCAGAATGCAAACTTTATCTCACTGTTTTCCCTGCCCTGCCCTCACAGAGGAATGCTGGGAAATGATACTGAACAATTCTGATCTTATCTGTGCAAGTAATACTAGTTATATTAGCTTCTAAAGCTAAACGGTGGTACCTTATCTCCTGCCACCACAAGGGAGGCAACAACACTACAGTAACTGGCTTATATTAGCAAAGTAATTTCAACAGATACAGCCAAAATTCCCAATAAAAAGGGAATACTTAAATAAATTATAAATTGCTTAAGTCTACTATAACAATATTAAAATGATAATGTATATACTCTATTACTGAATATCATCATTTGATGTATTAAACAGATCACATTATAAAAATTATAAAAAATTACATTATTAAAAATGGAATTGATTAGTAGGCTTGACTCAGAAAAGTAAAACATATGTATCTCTAGATATATTATCATAGAGAAAGTCTGGAATTTAATATTAGGGTGTAATAAACATCATATCTGAGTAAAAGATATGAGTAAAAACATCATATCTGAGTAAAAGACTTTGATCATTTTAATTTTTCCCTATTTGCTTATCTACATTTTCCAAATAACCGCCAATAAATTCATAGAAGTACTTAGGGGACAACAACCTGGTTATGTACCCCCATGAGACCCAAGAACCAGACCTGAGCTGGGAAAGCCATGAGATCACACACATACAAGAAACCTGAGCAAAGGAAACAACTACTCACTTATCCAGCAGATTCTCTCTAGGAATTCGAACCTTGTCAAATATTAAAATTCCATTATCCACTCCATGCAAACCTAGAGAGAGGAGAAACAAAACTTAACTGCTGGGGGCAAATCTGTGTCAGCATCAGAAATACTGTCCCTGTACTTCCTAGTTTGTCCCACTTGAATTCAAAGTCCTTGCCCAACTTCCAGGATTGCTGATACTTTTCTATTTAGCATGAGTGGTGGGACGGGGGCTACTTGTTTGTTTCCTCAAAGAGCTGTGCCTTCTGTGCAACCTGCATGTTCAGGACTTGGGGGAGGAGAGGGAGGGGAGTTAGGAGGGTTGAAGCTTTGGAAGGACATACCTGCCTTCCAAGGATGTTACTGGTGCAGTTAGTGCAACCAGGAGAGTTCCAGGCTGCTGGAAGGGCATCAAGTTGGACATAGAGAAGGCAGGAAAACCGGTTACTCTCTGGATAATGCAGAACCCAAACTCCTCCCTCCAGTACTTATTTCCCAGGACACAGGGTGAATTTTTCAAAGCAAATGCCTAAAACACTAGGGAAAATGGCCACAAGGACAGCAGTGGGGAGTTGAGCTGACAGGCTCTCCAGAGGGTTCCTGAAATCTGCCAGACTCAGTTCCCAATGACACCAATCAGGGTTTGGGGTCTACTTTTTCGTCCGTCTCGCATTTGGGGAGATTTAATCTGGGGGGAAAGATCTTTACTTAGCATATGTCTTTATTTAGAACATCACTCTTGACAAGGACACACTTGCATTTAGGAGCTTACGAGGAAACCAAAGCAGACTTTTTTAGGTTGCCAGTATTTTAAATGTCTGGCACCACTTCACAGGAGCTGGCCCACCCTTCTACTCTCAACACTCTTGACATGTGAGGTGCTTTCAAGAGTCTGGGGCCCTGGTGGGCCTACGTCTCCCTGGGACACAAATGTAAATCACTCACAAACCAATGTGTATCCAGGGAGGCTATCACCTTCACCCAGGGATCATCATCCCTCTTTTATTTCCCTGCATTTCCTTCTATTTTCTTCCTCCTCCACCTGTTTCTTTGGTTTGGCTTTACTGGGGATAACTGGGGATGACAGTAGCTACAAGTACAACATGCACCTATCCAGTTTATGGATTAAATTGTATCACCCCAAAATTCATATGCTAAATTCCTATTCCCTAGTCTGTCACTTGTGAATGTGACTTTCATTAGACACGATCTTTATAGGAGTAATCAAACTAAAAAAGCACATCAGGATGGGCCCCAATCCAATGATAGGTGTCCTCACAGAAAGGAGATAATTGAGCACAGACATGAATACCATGTGAGCATGAAGGTAGTCATCCTACAAGATAGCAAAGGAGGTCTGGAACAGGTCCTTCCTCACAGCCCTCAGGAAGAATCGACCCCACTGACACCTTGATCTTGGACCTCCAGAACTAAGACAACAGATTTGTTGTTTAAGTCACTCAGTCTCTACTACCACAGACCTAACAAACAAACATACTGATTCCACCCTTAGGACACATCAAAGGCCCCATGGACACAAACACCAGCCTGGCACAAAAGATAGAGTCTCAACCTGTCCCTAAGAGCCCCGAGTCCAAGAGGAGAGGGGAGAGCAAATGACTCAGGGCAGATGCCTCACTGCTGGGAAACACAAGAAGCTGGGAGGAAATGAGAGCAATGCATAGTCGTAAGTGGCAATCTGCAACATTCTCTACAGTTCTATATAAAAGACTCTAATCAGGCTTCCAAATCAGAGCATCTTCTCTGGGGCTGTTTTCAATGCCTTCAATAATTTGGTGAACTAGGTTAGTTTCTCCTTGAGAAGGATAGAGAGCAGGCTAGAAGTGCAAGCCAGGATAGGAGAAGGGTCACCTGGGGACTTACCTTCTTTGTACATCATATCAATAGCTGTCACTCCTGGGTACAAGTTTCCATTTTCATCCCAAATAGGAACAATGAAACAGTGGGGCCCTAAGGAAAACAGACATTTACTAAACTCTTCTTTTTAAATATGTGGTTAAAGCTTCATGCATTTCCTCAAATAGTATAGAATCATTTTGATCCTGAAATGTATTCAGTTCTATGACTGCACACTGCATATAATATGTAAATGTGAAAATATAATAAATTGTGTCATCATGTATATATAGGAGATAGTTAGTACTGAATTTTTTACAAGCTGAAAACATACCTGTGAAGCCAGTTTTCAGGGTACACTACTCACTGGAATAAAGAAATAGTATAGAGACTTTTTTGAGACTTCTGTCACAACAAACCTTGAGACCTTCCATTAATGATGAGCTGGGCGAAGACTGCTGCATAATTCCCATGCATTGCATTTCCAATGTACATCTTCTCAGCATCTTCACATGGTGTGTCAATTACAAACTCCTAGACAGAAACAGCAGGACAAGAGTGTTTCCCTTTGTGTGGCCCATTTCAATTCCTGGGTGCAAAGCAAGGGATACCGTGAACTGTCATGACGTTGTATAGCAGGACACACTCAGGTGATTCCACAGCAAAGGAGCAGCTAAAAATCATTGACCTTAACCGTGTGAGGTCAATGCCATTGTGCTGTCATTTCCACTCACACAGAGTTCACTTCCACCTCAATTCTGGAAATGACTGGAAATTAAAGGGCTTTATCAACAAATAATCCAATCAAGAAAATAAGCTGATAATTTTGATGGGTAAGAGGTATCTGTCCACCCCCTCCTACAAGCTCCTTTATAATTTGGGCTATTTTACTGAGTCATCAGTTTTAATGTATAAAGTCCTTCTTCAATCACCAACTTTGTTCTCTCTAGGCTATTTCACAGTGAGGTTTTGACTTTTCAATAATCCAACCCCCAAACCTGTAAAATCCTACTTTACTGTGACACTGACAGGCCCCCAGTCACTGTGCCCTTGGCCTTCTTAATTTCTTATTTACTCATCTTTTTCCTCCTCAGCTTTCATTACCTACCTCACACTCTCCTTCATCTAACCCATATATATATATATATATATATATATATATATATATATATATATATATATACATTCAACTCTCCAAATACTACTCACTCCCCAACACTGTCATCTGTGGGGGTCACAGAGGTGATCTGTAGCCTCTAATAAGATGAGTTCACATTTGTGGTTCATTTAATACCTTTGGGACTGATCACTGGGTCACTCATGTCTTCCACTGCTGCTTGGCCTTTAAAATGCCTTCCTCCATGATGTGGGTTTGTTTTCAGCAAACAACTAACCACGGATCCAAACTGTGCGCTCAAACTAGTGAGCAAGATTAACAGGCAGTCATCGTTCTCCCGACTGGCTTAGAACCTCAGCTTGTATAACTGGTTATTCTAAAAAAGAACTCAGGTAAGCCTTTGGATGATGTTCTGAGAACCTGCCTCTCCATTATCCCAATCAATGAATGCAATTATTAAAGGTTCCTCAAAATGTTTCATACTTCCAAATTTTTAAACAGTGGCACCTACAAATAAGTATCTGTCTTATAAAGGAAAGCCTCTCGGATATCTGTCTCCATCCTATGACCAATAATTTTGACTCAAAGCAGCTTGAAACTAATACTGGTCAAGAAGAACATGCAGGGTTTTTGGATTCTGGTCTGTGCTCAAACCTGGGTCATCTGCCTTTTCTTTCTTTCTGGAAACCAGTATAGTATCACAATGGAAGTGCTTCCCTTCACTGCTCAGTTCTCCCTAATTCTGCTCACCACCTGGGTCACTCTTAGGCCGCTGGTCAAGGAGGGACTGGCTAACATTGCCAGGTTTGAATGCAAGGCACCCAGTACAGGTTGGGGAGTGCAGGGCGGCGGGCAGAGGAGCAGAACCACAAATGTAATGAGAGCTGGCGATATTGAAAATGTGACTGAACTAAACCAACAGGCTATTGATCATGTAAAGATTATCTCAGATTTCAAATTTTAAAGTGTATGGACTCTACTTTCCTACAGGCCAAGAAATACACTTTTGAAGCCTAAGAAAACATTCTCTGACATGTTTGTACAGGGAAACTTCACATGTGCAAGGGCTTTTTGTAAATGGTCAAGCTGAATCTTTTTAAGAGCAGTCCCTGGAGACTGCCCTTGTCTTATCAGGTCAGCCAGGACTTCTCAAAGAAAGGAGTTATTTGAGGCTAAGGTGCAGTAAAAACAACAACAACAACAAAGCCTCATGTGGCTAGGGGATGCTTACACCTCAAGGGAAGGAAGGGAAGTAACAGAGAAACATTGGTCTGGCAGCAAAGATCTGGTGGGGTGGGGAGGAGACAGGAGGCCCTCGTCTCCGTAAACATCTGATACGCTCTGGGAAAGGAGGCTTGTCACTTCTGGCAAAAACACTTGATTTGGAAAGTTTGCATCAGCCAAAATGCTGGCATTAAAGCTGGATCTAAATAATGCACACCATGTGTGTCAGTTCCTATTATAATTATTTGTTGAAGGCCAGCAAAATGGTCAGGACTGTAAGTACTCAAAAAAGATGACTTTGGCCAGAGAGTTCTTAGCTTCGTTTATTTTTGCTTGTTAACATAGTGTGAAGATAAAACTCTCTCTTACTCTCACTCTCCATGTCACTACCTAAGCCACCCTCCAAAACTTAAATAAAACAACTAACCCACAGGAATAAATAGCTCAAAAATGCGAGTGATTGAAATAGTCCTTGAGGGAGAGAGGGCTCATTTGATATGCTCAACATTTTAAAAGGGAAATGAAGGGGAAAACACAGAAACCAATGAAGGAGAAACTCATCCCCTGCTATGTCAGTCCTCTGCAGTCGAGCTTACGATGGGCTCATTCTCTCTCTCAGCCCCATGGGAGGCAGAGTGTTCACCAGAGTCTCCTCATCATTATGACTTCAACTTTGCAACTCCCCTGCAGAAAGTGGCAGCTGCTGAGGCATACAGGAAGCTAAATCATTTATGTTGTTTGGGGAAAATGGGACCAACACAGGGAAATAATTTTTGTGGGAGGAAAATAATTATAAGAAACAAATAAGACTCACCGGTGATGTTTCTTTTTTTGTCCCTTTAAAGACAGCAAGGTGACCTCAATGTCATAATTTAGGGAGAGAAACATCGGCCAGCCAAAATGGAAAAGCTGTCCAGTCAACATCCCACCAACCGACTAAAGCTAAGTTGTTAAGGGTGGGCACACGTGAACCAAAGACTCCAATTAACTGAAAAGCTAGAGCGAGTTTCTTAACCTCTGTGAGCCTCATACACCCCACCTGTAAAATAGGGACAATAATGTCTCCTTACAAGATCATAGAACATTCAGCACAATTTTGTGCTTAGTCTGATGTCCAGCACCTATGTGCTCGCTTAACAGAAGCGGTTTGCTGTTGCAGGATTGCTTTATAGGATTGTTTTATAGGATTGTTATAGGATTGCTTTCTTGAGGAAACATGGGCTCCTCTACACAGAGGGATGCACATAATGCCTGGCACATGAACTGCCTCAATAAGTGGCAGTCTTTATTCTTGTTCTTACTGTGCTACTGGACATGGTTGGCTGCTATTGAACTATCACCAGGGCTAGAGGAGAGGCAGGACCATAGTCTGTACAGCCCTCACTGTCCTCTAGACACCAAGCACCACCTACTAGAGGTCTAGTTGACTGAGGGAAACCTTCTGACAAAAATCAAGATTCTAAAGGACAAACTCTGTAAACATGAAGAATAAATTGAATGGGTACACACACACACATACACACACATAGTCACACTCAAGCACACACTTGCAAACCCAGGTTTACACAATGACTTTCAGAAGACCTTCAGATTTATTTATTGGTTTGCAGTTTCTTAGGACTATCAGATAGCAAGCAAGAAACTATCAAGGAAAGTGCAATATTTTAAAGGGGAGTAGGAGCCAAAGATATGGGGAAGGTTGTAAAGAGCTAGGTTTCCACACTGTTAGTTGTGACCCATTAGTGGACAGTGAGATTAGCTCAAGAATCTCCACCAATAATTTTTTAATTAGTGAGAAGGGAAGTGAAACTCTTGAAGTTCCTCGGATGTAGTAAAGGTAGTAGAAGTAAGGTTTGTGTGTGTGTAAAACTTTGATTTCAGATCTCATGTAATTGTGGTAGAATGTCAGCTGGTATCAGAGTTGTGAAGGCCGAGCATCTGTCCACCTCCACTCAAATACTTCGATATTCCTCTGAATCTAAGCACTTCTGATGAAGGTGAGAAGCTGGACTTGGAAAGTCTGACTCTGCAGGTATCTGAACCACAGAACTATAGAATCCTTACCTGTGTAGAGAGGTCAAAGGTGGCCTCTGTCTGGATGCCTCTCACATTGCTCCCGTGACCCCTCTCAGTCATTGCAAACATCCCTGTGTGTTTTTGCTCCTGGAATTTACCAGATATTAAAAGAGAATTAGGTAGTCAGATGGTTGCTCTAGCCAGAGATCATTAAGAGAATTGGTGACAGTGAGTGAGGTGAGTTGGAGATAATTATAAATACTCAGTCTGGTGACAGCTAGCGTGATAAAATGTGACAGATTCAATGCCTTATTTTTTAAAAAAGATAGTCTTGAAATTCTCATTCAAAATAAGACTTTCCTGTCATAAATTGTCTTGTTCTCTTTCTTTACAAACATACATACACCTCTAGCTCTTCTAATTTTTTAAAACTGTCCATAGAAGAAGATGCCTATTGAAGTACAAGCCATACCTGGAGTGGCTGGAGCCACTTGGTTACATGTCCTGGGCTTCCAAGATTGCTGATGGCACCACCAAATAGCCAGTAATTGATTCCACACTGGAAACAAAGGTAGCAGAGATCACTATCAGCGACAGTCAACAACTCAGTGACAACTCAACCTACAAGTCAAACTCCATTCAAGGAGCATTGCTCTGCTCATCAGGTTTTACATAAGCTCCACAAGTGGTCAGACTGTTTGCGTCTCCTTTTTACTGTATACCAAGTACCATTTCCCCTCTGCAGACATGGCTCACAGCTCACTTTCTTGGAGAAGCCACTCCAGCACCACGGAAAAGGCCTCCATCCTCAAGGAGGCCGAGTTCATCCCACTTAATGGCTGTTCTGGTCCATTCCACCTTGCCTGCTGAGGGTCTGACTGAGACCTGGGGAGGTCCAATCAGAGCATTGTCCACCAGGCTGATGGGCAAGATACTGAGGAAGAGAATCTGGAGGGATGGAGGGCTGAGGCTGCTGGCTGTTCTTGCCATCATAAGACCTGTTAAATGAGGCCAACACATGAGGGCCAGTAGTGGAGGAGACAGAGCCTAGAGCCAAGAAATGACGAGGCAACACGTACACATCCCCACACCTGAAATGCTGTGCCCCAATGCTTCACTCACAGGCAGCAGGGGTCATTTTGTTTTGGCACATTTGAACTGGGCTTTTATTTCTGAAATTATAAATTTCTGAAATTCTGACTGAGCCGTGGAGGGCACAGTGCACCCACAGTTCAGGAAAGTGGCACAAACAGCAGCGTCACACACTCCACTGCTAGCTGGACATCGTCCCTAAAGAGCACTGCGTGATGAACCTCACGCTCAGACCTGGGAGGGTACCTCCTCCACACTAACAGCTCTGACCCCTGAAACACTCCAACGTCACAACAGATGAATGTACCAATCACAACTGCCACAGGAAGCGCTTCTCATCTGGAGAATCGTAAAATATCCTCAGAAGCAGCTTCAGGCCTTGATTACTCAACCCCTTCTCTGCAGAATCCTCCAGACGCTGCAAACTGCATTACTAATTTTGACCCAGAAAAATGGAATCAATGTAAACCACCATCATTCCCATAAGCCATCTTGGAAACGAAGTTAAAGACTATTTTTCCAAAACTAAAACAGAGTGACTTTTCCACCCTTTAAATCTCCTGGGTCCGTGGACATTCTCTTCTTTGCAGTATATTCCTTTTATAGGTTTTAAATATTTTCCTCCTCTTTAAAAGAGAGAAAAAAATAAGAATGTTCTATCCACATTTTATTTTTTTTCTGACAAAGTGATCATCTAATATTTACTACAAAAAAAGAAACATAAGGAAACCCTGATTACCTCCAACATTGCCCAAAACCTTCAGTCTCTTAGTTCTGTTAACCTCACTACTTGTCCAATCCTTCTGAGTTCAACAATACATGCTCCAAGAATAGGGCATATTTCTCAGTCATGTTCCTGCTTCCAAGCAAGTAGTCGAAAGTATGATGTATCTTCTTCTTTCAGCACAGTCTTTTGGCATTCTCTTTACTTTAGGCAGTAAAGAGAAACTCAAAGCACAAGAACCAACAGCAGATTCATCAAAGGTTCCTCATGACCTTTCCAAAAACATTTATGTCAAATTCAGTAAGACAAACCCCAACATGGAGTTCATATCTCCAAACTCCTCAGCTTCCTTTAACATGCATGCTATTAGCCTGGGCCAGTCAAAGGCTGTAGGCCCCAGGCCTTGGCCACATGGCCAAGCTCATAGGGGTTACATCTCCTTCTTCCAGAATCTCTGATCAAAATGGCTGAGCCAAAAATCATTCATCTCCTCCTTTGTCCTCAATTCTTATTTATCCCTCTTTTCTCACCATACAGGACTCAGCAGGGGGGGGGGGTTCTGTTAGACAGGTATGCTAATCAAAGTACAAACCAGCTCTCTTTGAAATGTGCAAGTCTATAGCAATAAGAGAGTAGTTCTTTATCAAATGTATGTATCAACTATGTTAATGGCACCCAGGAGGTAGGCATCTAGTATCACTGCCCATTCTTAATCTTCAAAGATGTTTATATCTATTAAAAAAAACTATAAACAAACCTATTTCTTAACCCAACATGCAAACTTTTCCCACTTGGATGAGGGAAAAGTTAATTGTTAAGTGCTCAATTGTTTGAATAATGTGTGTACCTGGTAATATTGTAGCCCTATGTTTTGCCTGATTATATTGAAATTTTGCCTGATTGTATTGAAATGGACATTGGTTTGATAAATGCTTTAACTGGTATTGCTCTAACTGCATGCTTTGCCTGGTCTATCCACATTTTAAAGGCCTCCATTCACAAACTGGCTTTAGTAGGTAGACTGGGCTAAATGAGTGAAATCTACAGATCTGCAGAAAACTGTCACAGTTAAGAGAGTCAGGGTGGTCTGCATGACACCACACAGTTCATTAAAATATGGGGCTCTCCCATCAAGCACAGGCCAGTCACTGCCAAAGTCACATTCTCTGAAATCCAACCAAATGAGGACAGTGAATGAGAGTGCCTGAGGGTTCAAATAGGAAAAGGCCTGGCCAGGTGGATGATTTCAGCAAACATTTCCTTTGAGGGAGGTGAACCCCACTCAGGGGGGAGGTATCCAGGGACTGGTCCCAGTGGTGGCAGAGGCCCAGAATGCAGTGGTTGAGGAGATAAGCAGAGGGATATTCAGTAGATTCTGGAGACAGTTTATAGGCTGGATATGGAGGAGAGCACAAGAAAGAATGGCAAGTGATGTGGGGGACTTTGCCTGAGCCTCCAGTTGAATGACACCCATTAACTGCATTTGGGACATTTGTTGGAAGAGCCTGGAAGGGATGGAGTCACAAACTGGGCACAGAGAGTAAATGAAGAAGGCCATCAACCATCAGGAGGGGACAGTGCAACCCATCCTCCTGAGAAGGCACTGTGCCTGCTACTGTCATCGCTGCTCAGTCAGCACCCTGGTCCCCAGTCTCTCACTGTAGATGGTACAAAGACAGCTGTTTGCTCTGGGAGAGACAGGGGAAAGCAGTGGCAAGCACATTTAAAGGAAGGATGGTAGGGAGATACCTAACAAAATCTCTAAACAAGTACCCACTTTATCTTTCATTTGGGAAAGCTCTCTCTCTCTCCTTCTTCTCATGTCTGGTTGGGAGGAAAGGTTAGCTGCAGCCTCAGGAGCCTGAATTCATGACTACAACATGACCAGAGAGAGCCTTCAGCAGTCATCGGAGACCATAATTAGAGCTATCTGGGAACTGAGGTCAGGACAGGTTGAAGGGACCTCAGAACTCTGGACTTTCCTAGTGACTAGAAGGAGTCACACACCATAGTGGCAGGGAAAGCTGGTGGCTAGAGCCAGAAACACAGGTTGATCTGACCTGGCCCACTTATAGAGTCACTACCTGGAGTGTCTAGCCACATTGCAGGGGTACAGCCCCTCCACTCTTGTGCTCATACCCCATACCAGGCATGACAAGCAGCTCCTCAGAGGCATGAATCTGAACACAACCTATGAATGAGTAATATTTCACCACTATTTATTATAAATTAATATCAATAATTCATTAATATTATTCAGCACTATTTCACAGATGTGAAAACTAAGGTACAGATGAAAGAAGGAATGCAAGAACTGGGGCTGAGAAGCCACACTGAAAGACTAAGAATTATATTATTCTATCTCCCTGCAGCACCAGTGGACCAAGATCTATTATGCATGCAGGAAGCTGTCAGCATCCCATCTATGACAGGTCAGACCTTCCCCCACAATGTCCAACAGGGGTCTCCGAGAGAGCCTTCTAGTAATTTGGGGATCTTTTCATTCCAAGAATAAAAGGAGTTCACTAAAACACTGGAAATGTTTTTTTGAGACAGTGGTGAATGCAGAAAGGAGAGTGCTATGGACTGATTTATCTACAGAAGGCATATGCCAAAGCCTTGATCCCCAGTGATGGTATTAGGGTACCGGGCTTTGGGAACTAATTTTACTTAGAGAGTGGAGCACCCTTATAAGAGATACTAATTAGTCTGTGTCCTCTTCTCTTTCTCTCTCTCACACACACACCATCTCTTCCTCCCTCCCTTTCTTACTACCCCTTCCTCTTTTCCTCCCTCCTCCCCATGTCTCTTACTCCTCTCTCCAGCCCTGTCACCCCATGTGGGAACTCTGAGAGGTTAAAGTTTCTTCTAACAGTGACAAGGTAGCCAGCTGGCTGTAAGCTAGGAAGAGAACCCTCACCAGAAACTGAGTCAGTTTGCTCTCAGACTTCCCAGCCTCCAAAAATGAGAGATTCACTTATGCTGTGCAAATCACAGTCTCTTACCATGGCAGCCCAAGAAAAGCAAAGTAAGATGATTTGAACAAGGAAAAAAGGCACAGTTATAGGGAAGAAGAAAAGGAAGCATGTCACTTTCTTGTGGTCTTGCAGCCTTAGAGTCCTTCCAGGTTGCATCAGCACATTTGGCAGAAGACCTTGGGCCAGTTCCCAAGTTCAAGTGGAGATCCAAAGCCTTCTCCTTCCCCGGCACTTCTCTCCTTTCCACCCCTGCCCTCCTCCCCTCCCTCCCCCCCAGGCCATGAGCTGAGAGCCAGCCCCTGGCCTTGCCAGCTACTTGGCTGTGTGAGTGCAACTGTGTTTGTCCAAAGCTCTCTGGGATGTCCAGAGCCTCTAATAACGAAGGACTGGAAAGAGAGAGAAAAGTGGCTCAAGTCCGTGTGGCACAGTAATTGAGATGGATGATGCTGATGCCCCTCCTCAGGGGCACAGTCAACTCTATGAACTCTCAAGGAAAACTAACAGAGGTCATGGGTTGCTCTCAGCCTGGCAGTGAGAGGCTGGAGACATCCTAACCAGTTCAGAGCTCACAGGAACTGCTCCCAGCACATCATGGGCCCTGCCTGGACCCCACCCTCCACCAACAGAAACAACAACCATGATCTCCTGGGCTGGACTCAGTGGCACCATCTATATGCATTCCTCTAACTTCTGAGTTACCCAAGAATGAGGGGGAGAAATTCCCCTGAAATGACTTATGCGTGAAAGAGAAACAAGGTTAATAATCATTTGGTTAAATTTTTTAAGATTTTTTTTAATTTGTGGTAAGATAGCAAACATAAAGTTTACCATTTTAGCCTTTTCTAAGTGTACAATTCAGAGGGTTTTATTACATTCAAATGTTGTGCAACTATCATGCTAGTTCCAAACTTTTCATCACCCCAAAGAGATATCCTGTACCCATTCTTCAATAACTTCCCATTCCCCTCCTCCCACAGCTGCAGGTAACCTCTAATCTGTGTTCAGTCTCTATAAATTTACCTATTCTAGAAATTTCATATAAGTGGAATCAGACACAACTATTCCTTTAGTGTCTGGTTTATTTCATGTTCATCCATGCTTTAGCACTTGTCACAACTTCATTCCTTTTTAAGACAAATGATATCCTATCATTTGTATATGCCATCTTTTGTTTACCCATGCTTCCATTGATGGATATTTAGTTTGTTTTCACCTGTTAGCTTTTGTGAATAATGCTGCAATGAGCAATGATATTCAAGTTTCTGTTTTCAATTTTTTGGAGTATATTCCTAGGAGGGAATTGCTGAGTCATATGTTAATTCTACTCTTTTACCTTTTTAGTGACTTGTTTCAATCCTATGCATGCATTTCTTTTAACACTCATGTGCTGATAGACTCTGTACCAACATTGTAGGGGTGACAGTCTCCAAGGCATCTGCCCTCTGGTGGTGTTAAGAGATATAAATAAGTGACATGAATAAGCAAATAAATACAGAATAAATACCTGCTATGACAGCAAACTGGAAAGTACAGGCAGATGGCAACACACAGATGAGATTTAGAAGGCAGGCTTGACAGAAACTTCCCTGAGGGAGGACACTTGAGCTGGGAATTAAAGAATGTACAGGTGTCTGTCACGTGATGACAGGGAAGGAGCAGCCCAAAGGTGGATAAGAGAAACGTATAGAGGGCCAGAGCAGAAGGCAGTTCCCTGAGGAGAGGCAGAGTCTACACAAAGCTTCTAGAGGAATAGGCAGGGCTAGAGTCACACAAGAACCTGGGGGTCATACCAAGAATTGAAGGGTTTTTCTAAAGCTTGCAAGAAAAGGAGGTTTTAAGTAGAGGAGTGCTGTGGTCAGAGAAGCGCTATAAGATGATTTTTTTTTAATTAATTTGGGCTGGGTATGGTGGCACATGCCTGTAAGCTGCAGCCTAGGAAACCACAGGTAGGGCCAGGGATCGCAGTTCGAGTCCCACCAGGGGCATGTAGCAAGACCTAGTCCAAAAAAAATAGCTGGACATGGTGGCACACGCCTATAATCCCAGCTCCCTGGGAAGCTGAGGCTAGGGACTGCTTGAGTCTGTGGTACCCTGGGCAACGTGAGCCTGCAGTTCCACAGGCAAAAATAGCAAGACCTAGTCTCAGAAAAAAAAAAATAATAATAATAATTGGAATTTTTCCTGGTACTCAGAAGTAAAACTTTCTAAAAAGCTTTTTACTAAGGAAATTTTCAAACAAAATAAAAGAATATGATCAACTCAGCAATGATCAGCTCACAGACCATTTTGCTTCATGTTTCCCCCAATCCTCTTCCCATTCTACACCCACCATCCTAGCTGACCAAGATAATGTTAAACCTTGAGTTTATTCCAGACAATCTGTCATTACAACCCTAAATATTTCCTATATGTGTGTAAAAAATAAAGACTTTAAAAAACATAATCCTAAAACCATTATCCCATCTGAAAATGAAATTATAACCATTCTTTAATATAGCTAAGTATCCAATGTTTAAATTTCCTCAACAGACATAATTTTTTTTTACACTTTGTTGTTTGAAGCAGGATCTAAATAAGGTCCACACATTGCACCCAGTCAAGATGTTTCTTTAGTCTGCTCTAAACCACAGGCAGCCCATCCTCCAATTATTCAAACATCCCTATCTACCTCCGTCAGTAGATTCTTTATCCCTGGAGATGTAGAATAAATGGTTCCCCACCCAAAAATCTGGAACACCCTGTAGAGATTTGCCCACCAGAAGCTTGTTGAAGCGAAGGTAGGTAGTGTGCAACTAGACAAAAGCACAAACTGAGGATCATGATTCTAAACCAGGATCCTCTGTTATTTCTGAGGAGGGGATCTTATTTGTTGTATATCAGGCAGATTTCCTTCTGGAAGCCATCAGCAACCTGGCAAGAAAGTAGAAATCACAGAGAAGCCAATGTCCCCTAAATATGATATGATCATGCGCATTCTCACCATAGGCTGACACTTTCAGGTTTGTTTTTAACTTTTACCCATTTTTTTTTTGATGTCTACACTGTGAAGAAGTAACTGCGAGCTTGGACTCACCAACAATTGACCTGGCTTCCTGTCTGATCATTTTCTCTTCATGTTCTAATTACAATTTCTCCTCTTGAAAAACATCAAGGCTGGATCTTGGGACACAGGGAATTATTTTAAGGCCCAGTAGTGGTGTGAAGACAGAATCACACAGACCACTTTCTGCCAAGAGACTTAGAGCACCAAAAGGGGACCCAGCGGTCATGTCTCCCTTCCCAAACTATTCTTTCCACTACTCTTGGTGAGCTGGTGTGTACACAGCAAGCCCACAATGCCATGAGTACTCATTTGATCAGCCAAAAGTCAAAGACTGCCAATTACTGTGGCAAGGTCACACAAAGGAATGGTATGCCTACTCAAAACTGAATGAGCTCCCATTTATATAGCATTCTCAAAATGGTAAATCTATAAAGATGAGAATAGTTTAGTGGCTGTCAGAGGACAGGGAATGGGGTAGTGGCTGCATGACACTATAAATAGGAAATACTGTAAGTTTCTTTTTGATAATGAAACAGCTTCATTATCTGATTCTAGTGATGATTTTTTGAATCTCTATATGGGATCAAACTACTTTTTGACACACAATTGACTGCATATAAAAACTCATGAATCAGAACAGTGTCTATGGTATAGTTAATAGTACTGTACTAATGTTGATTTCCTGGTTTTGTGTTGTCTGTAACTTGTCAATGCTGAGGGAAACAGGAGGAAGTGTTCACATGACTCTTATTCTATTTTTGCAACTTCCTGTGTAAATTAAAATTTCAAAGTAAATAGTTATTTTTAATTTCAAACATTGAACGCAATGGCATGCAAGGATCTGGATCAGTCTTAACAATAGTATTTAAGTGAATCACAAATAGTTCTTATAAAATAAAAACAAATGAAAATATTTGACACAAAATATAAGATATTTAACTATATAAAAAACAAAGAAAAATAAAATGGAATACAATGATTAAAGAGGAAGTTGGGGGCTATATTGTAAGGTGGATCTTTATACAACCATCTAGTCTAATGAATACATGTCTACAGGGTATTTGCCACTCCCAAGCGTTCAAAACCACCAGTTCCTGAAGGGTGGGGTGCCCGTGCTGCTCACCTTGACTCCTGTAGCCATGTCCGCTATGGAGAGCACTTCTCCTATCACAAGGCTTCGACTGACAAAATTCTCTGTTTTCTCTGCCTGAAAATATGACAGACCCAATGTAAAGGTTTCTGTATGGTTTTCTGACCTTTTAAGTTGACATTTTTCATAACAAACATGTTACTTTCAAAATGAAAAACTTTCAACACAATAAAAAGTTTAAATGAAGAGATAACTGCATCACCCTACTGAAAGAAGAGCTCACATCCTTTTTACCTGTGCAGTCTTTGAATACAATAGAAAGTCAACTCCATCCTCCAGGTGGCCAATCTCTGCACAGACTCCTTGGGGAGAGCATGGCCTTGACCTAGTTTGATCCTTGTGACTCCCACCAGCGTTCCCTGCACAGCAAGATATACCCAGTCTTCTGTCCAGTGACCCCTGCCTGTGCATAGCACAGTTTCTCTGCATTGAAACTGTGACCCGAAGCCATGGCTCAAGTCCAGGCAACAATCTTGATGTGAGCACAGAGGCCAGAGGATAATTTGGACATGGGGAAAGCAATATTCTTCACTTTCTAAACATAGACTACCTCGGGGCATCGATAGTTTTCCAGTCCTGTTCTCCTTCCTTGCCCTCTTCTAAATGAGCATGCTCTTCTCCCCCAGTGAAAAACAAGACATAGTAAAAACACCATCATGACTGATGCTTTAAATTCAGAGGTAGCCGGCATTTCTTCAGAAAGGAAAAGCCCCAAAGTGAGTACTTTGCACTTATCTACTGTTGGAATTCACATTAGTCTTCCTTATCCACCAGTCTCTCCAGGGCCTATGTCAACAAAAGCTGGTGCTCCTTACCCATGTGTATGTGGGTATATACATGTGAGGTGCGTGTGTGCACATACATGTGCATCCATGTGTATATGTGCATCTTGTCCCATCAACAGCGGGAGATAACCAAACTTGCTTAATGACTCTCGGTTAGGCTTAAGTTCTCTCCCCAAACATGCTTTGTTTTCCCCTCCTGGTTTTACAATGTTTCTCTCAAGCATTATTAATTTTATCAACCAGCAGGCTGTCAAGATTTATGACTTTTATCATGGCTCCAACCCAATACATCTTGTATTGATTATTTCCTAAAATATCTCCAGGCTTGAGCATGAACCATTGCGTGGTTCAGGCTGCAGCACAGGCTGGAGAATTGGTTACCAGCAAATAATGAAAAACAAATGTAGCAGATATCTGTGGACTTTTTCAAAGGGCCCATGTGTCTTCTGTCCCACAGACCCTCACACAACCCTCCCTGAGAAACTAAGTAGGACAAGCAGAGCTGACCCCATGAATAGATGGAAAAGTTATGACCCAGGAGTCAAATGACTTGTCTAACCAGGGTCACCTAGTAAGTGGCAAAGAAGGACTAAAACCCAGATGCTCAGAGTCATCATATGGACATCTATTCATAGATTTTTGATATTTCACTCTCCCCATTTATACTGATTTATACTGCTGATGCCGGAATATGACTTTGTTGTTAGTGGTATCCAACTACAGCCTTTTTTATATATCCATTTGAAATAAACTGCAAAGTTGCAATCACTTTTGCTGAAGAATCCACTCCAAAGTTAGCCATCTTGGAACATAAAAAACTGTTTACAAAAAAAAAGAAAAAGAAAACAACTGTTTACAACAAATATTTGCCTCATCTCCCCTTCCCTCACCTCATTTCTACAAGTCAGAAGCTTTTATTTTTAGATCCAATGGGGAATACCAATAGGAGTTTACAATAATTTGGAGTGGTCAAGAAGTCAAAACTACTGCTAGACTTAATTTGACTGACTGCCTTAACTCATATATTTTTGAATCTTTATATGTAAGTTCTCTTTTCATCAATTCTTCCAATTCTTTCACTTCTAATCAGTTAGTTGTTCTTAAAGAATGTCATAAATGACAAGGTTCCCCTCTCATTCTATTCAACACTAACTGAATTATCTATACTAAAAAGGATTATTCAATTAGCATGCATATTTCTGCCTACATTTTTGCAGTATTTCTGCTGTATCAATAACTTCCTTAACTGAGACTTGACTTAATCCTTTAATTCATTTGTAGTAGTTGTAAATGATGATTCTGTGGTTAACTAATATATTCAAACACATTTTTATCCTAAACTATACCCTACGCTGTTTACATTTCTGCTAAATAAAACCAGCCTTACACAGAAGGTGGTTTCCTTAGTGTTCTTCTTTGTAGAACACTAGATGTAACAAAATCTTTGTGATACAGTCTTATTTCAAAAAGTATTCTGGGGGGAAAAAAGGTGTATTTTTGGTTTTAGAATCCCAGAGAGTCTCTAAAAGGCATATATTCTTCTTCAACTAAAACCAGCTGGATTTAGCACTATCTGAATATCATAGATGGGTATCTATATGGGTATCTATAATTGGAGCCTTCTTTCCTCTGATTATATTAAAGACCCTCTGTAACCCATCAAGGATACTGGGCAGAAAGAGTTCCCTGAACTTAGATTTCTAAAACTAACATCAGTCCCTACCTGACATATTTATTTCTCTATCTTTTGGTTTCAATTTTCTGTTTTTGTTATGTCTTCTCAGTCGTACTGAATACGTGTCCTTTGTTTTAATTACCCTGAAATTATTTTAGAAAGAGCAGGATTCAGAGTAAAATACACCAATAAAATAAATGCATTCAAGGATTCAGTCGTATGGGGCCTGCTTGAGGCAACATTCTGGCCCAGTGAGCTAACCATTCTTGATCACTCCTCCTCCAAAAAATATACCAAAACCAGTCACTCCCACCTCTCCCATCACCATCATCTTGTAACAGACTGTTGGCCAGCCTTCCTGCTTCCACTCTACCCCAAACATCAGGCACTATGAGTATTTTTATTATTGAAGCTAAATTTATATGCAGGGAAACAGAGAATTTAAGCAAATGAGTTCTGATCACTACTATCTTTATAACCATTACACCAATCAAGATTATAAAATGTTCCCTTCTCTGCCTCTTCCCCTAGAAATACCCTCATGCTTCTTCTCGGGGTCCCCGGCCCCTACCTGTTCTTTTTTGTCAGCATTCATCAGTTTTTCTCTTTTAGAACTTAGAGGACTCTCTTGCATTACCTTTTTTGATGCAAATAAGCTCTCAACATTGCTTTATATATCAGTAACTCATTCCTCTTTGTGACTAAATAGCTTTCCATCTATGATATGCCACAATTTGTCCAATCCCTTATTGATGAACATTTGGGTTGCTTCTAGTTTGGGATTATAATAAACCCCCAAAGTGATATAAAACTGACATAAACATCCATGCACTATTCTTTTTATGGACACTCCTCTTTTTTGAATGCTCAAGAATCCAACATCTGGGTTACAGGGTATAATTTAATATTATAAGTAACTGCCATATATTTCTTCAAAATTTTACAGGCCTACCAACAATGTATGAGTTCTAGTTTCTCTACGACTTCAGCATCAGTCAGTATTGTCAGTCTTTTCCATCTTTAGCTTATGTGGGGGGGAGAATAATGCATCTTATTGTGATTTATATATACATTTCTCGGGTGACAAAGAATCTGAGATGTTTATTGGTTACTTTTGTACCTTTTTAAAATAAAATGTATTCATTTCCTTTGTTATTTTTTTAATTGGGCTGTTTAACACCGAAATCTAGGAAGTCTTTATATATTCTGGGTACAAATCCTTTGCTGCTGGACATAGGTTTTTGTCAGGTCTATGCGCTACAGGTATTTTTTTCCAATTACTCTCTTAATAATGTGTTTTCATGAACAGTTTTTGTGATGGATACCAATACCTACATTTATTTAGGACTTTTTTATTCTCTCTGAGATACTTCTGCCTACCTACCCTAAAGTCAAAAGGACATTCTGCTTTGTTCTACAAACTTTGTAATTTTAGAATTTCAATTTGGGTGTATATCTCATATATCTCATCTAACTCATATAATGTTTATTTGCTCTAGCATTTATTGATGACTTGATGGACAAATGATTTCTGTCCTTCAATTGCCATGGCAATAATGTCCAAAAATCAATTGATCATATATGTGTGCTTCTATTTCAGGATTTTGCTTTTCTGTCCCACTAATCTATTTATCTACCTTTTTTCCCCTTAATTTATTTATGTATAAATTTCACATCATTGTAATCCCAGGGATTTAACCTCCCGCCCTGTCCTCCCCCCCCCATTCTCCCTCTTTCCCTCCCGCCCAAAGTTGTATGCTTCAATTTGGTGCTTAGCTTGTTTTGACTTTTCCTCAAGGTTTTTGTTTGTTTTTTCACTATATCCCATATATTAGTGAAACCATTTGGTTTCTGTCTTTTTCTTTTTGACTTGTTTCTGCTAATATGATTTCTTCTAAGTACATCCATGTTGTCATAAACTCATCAAATTTGCCATTTTTAATTGATGAGTAATATTCCATCATGTATATGTACCACATTTTTTTCATCCAGTCATCTGTTTGGGGCATTTAGGTTGCTTCCATGTCCTTGCAATTATAAATAGTGCTGCAGTAAACATCCAAGCACAGGTGTCCCTTTGTACCCACATTGAGGTCTCTTTTGGGTAGATTCCCAAGAGATATTTATCCACCTTTATACCAATACTACATAATCTTGAATAGCTTTACAATGCACCTTAGAGTTAAGAATGAGAGTTCTTCCAAGTTTGTACTTTTTCATAATTGATTTAACTACTCTGGTCTTTCAAATTTCCCTATACATTTTTTGAAACAACATGTAAAACTTGATCAAGACAGCACAATATTCTAAGAAAAAGCATCATGCCATGAGTCCTCTTTCAATTCCCCTATTGCCACTGTAGATAAATCCCTCCAATGACTCAAGTTACCTTTAGAAGAAAATCCAAACATCTCACCATGGCTTCCACATCTACTCCTTCATATTCTCCACTAGTTCCTGAGACCATATAGTGGGGTGACTGAGCAGATTCTGGGTGATTCCCATAACAAATACCACATGGAGCCCTTGTACTTCTCCATAGCAGCCTAGACTAGTCCAGAAAAGTCCATTACAGGAATGATGAAAGGTGACATTCCCGTGGCTCTGTCTGAGGATATTTTTCTCCTTCCACAAAAACATTACTGTAGTATGTTGACAGTTTAGGATTTTCCAAATTCTTGGGTTAAATTAATACCTCTTCCCTTGACAGCATTTGCTTCCTATAAATTCTGAGCTGCTTGAAAATTTTCTAGATTATTAGTGTAATCACATAACTTATCAGTTCTGACAGCAAGCAATAACAAAATGTATTATATTGACATTACCAACTTGGTGCGTTATCTTAGTTTTCTATTAATGGAAAATTCATTATTTTATATTAATTTTAATGGAAAGTAGTAATTATTTTGATATTCTGCAATGTTGCTGAATAAATTAGTTCTAACTGGTATTTTGTGGAATCTTTACTTTTTTATATATAAGATCATGCTATCTGTGATCAGAGATAACTTTTACTCCCTTTTCCATTTACTATATTTGATTTTTTTTGAGACTAGGTCTTGCTATTTTTTTGCCTATGGAGCCACAGGCTCACATTGCCCAGGGTACCACAGAGTCAAGCAACCCCCAGCCTTAGCTTCCCAGGTAGCTGGGATTACAGGAGCACACTACCATACCCAGCTATTTTGGGGGGGACTAGGTCTCGCTACATGTCCCTGGCAGGACTTGAACCATGATCCCTGGCCCCCGTCGTGGCTTCCTAGGCTACCGCATGCACCACCATGCCCAGCATACCATATTTGATTTTTATCTACATCAACAAACACCACTATATTTACTAGTTTTTTATATAAATCTATGCTTATTATATAATTTTTCTTATTTATTAATTTATTGTCTGCCTCCTCTTGAACTCCTCCTCCTATAAACTCCATAGAGACAGGTATTTTTGCCTGCTTTGTTCATTGCCTCATGAACAATACCTGACTCATAATAGATGTTCAATAAATAATTGTAACAAACTATAGAAATGATCCCTGAAAGTATAGACTTCAATAAATAATTGTAAAGTGAATGAATCATCTTACCTGGCACACAGAAAGGACTTAGAAAGTGATAGCAAGCAATAATTACTGTTACTCTTAACATGTTATTTCATGGCAAGAGTAACAGTTAAGCCTTAAAATGAAAAGTTTTCATTATGCTGAAGGTTTTACAATGCAATAAATAAATAGCAGCAGATTCCAGCCACACTGGAGTCCCTTGGGTAAATCTCAACTCACTCCCTGGCACACCCTTTCAAGTAATCCCATGGCCACAGCTGATAACTCAGTTCAGATGCCAATCTATATGGGGAAATTCTGTAAACAGTCCACTCTATGTTGTCTCTGCTCAAGTCCTCCAAGGCATCTCATGGGGCCAGGGCTGGCCTAGTCATAGGCCTGGCCAAGTGGCCTGTGTCCAAATCCATGGAGTTGGAACAGGGACAGGGACTCCTGCCAAAGGCAGCATATAAGACTGAGAGCCAGGGGCAGCCTGTCACAGTCCACTAAGAAAAGCCTGGGTTCCAGTACAAACAGAAGCCAGAGGGCCAATGGCAGAGCCAAAGCCAGGGTGCTAGAGCCAAGAACTCAAAGTAGGTCAGGATCCAGTAATGGGATGAGGAGGGAGGTGCACTTGGTCATGGTTGACAGGACCAATCAGTGCTGGCACCAGTGTTTGTGAGCAGGCCCCAGCAGGATGGACTATCAGAAGGACCAGGGTAGATACACTAGCCTCCTGGCAGGACCTGCTTAGTAACTTCCCCACAATATACCTACAGCTTCAGTGAAAAAGGCTGCTCCTAGAGCTGGGCATGGTGGTGTATGCCTGTAATCCCAGTCTTCTGAGGCTGAGGCTAGGGATCATTGAGTCTATGGGTTTGAGACAACCCTGGGCAACATAGCAATACCTAGTCTCAAAAAAAAAAAAAAAAAAAGAAAGAAAGAAAAGAAAAGGAAAAGGCTTATTCTTTGCTCAGAAGTTAATTTGGGAAGCATCACTTTGCCCTTTGCAGGTGTCCTCTAAGGTAAGCTGACCTTAGAATCTTATTTCATTTTAGATCTGATGACACCCCTGATATTTCTCCAAATACAAAACCAAATTCTGATTGAAATAATAGGGGGTGATATTGTAATAATTATAAATATACTGCCCCAATCTGTTGCCTATTCCTCTTCATATTGATCTGAGATTAGGGTCTTGAGAAAACAGTGAATGATTTAGCTCAACAGTCTATGGTCTCTGAACCCCCTTACAATATTAAAAACTATCAAGGATTCTAAAGAGTTTTTGTTGATATGGGTTTTATCTATCAATTCATTGTGCTCATAATTAAAACTGAGAATTTTTAAAATTATTTTTTAAAAATAACAATCAGAGGCGCGGGCAGCAGCGCGGAGCATCCTCGGCCCGTCCCCTCCCCCACAAGTGGCCCCTGGGCTCCAGCTGGCAGTCCTGCCTCTGTGTGTGCAGCCATCTCTTGGCTTTTGTGTGCTCTGGGTTCGGTAGCACGAGCTACCGAATGTTCACAACGAGCATCTTCTATAATGAATGACACGGAATTGATTGGAGAAGACAAACAACAATGAGAAGACACGAATAGACTCCAAATGAGCACGAACTGCTACCCAATGCAAGGTTAAGACTGAACACCTACCAGCATGGCTTGGGGGATGGGGGGTGGGAAGGACTATAAAGGTGTCCCCTCTCTCTCACTCTCACCCCACTTAGTCCTCAGAAGGAATGAGAAGAGAATGAATAATCCATAGAACGGATAGAATTGGTGAGGAAACAGATAAAGATCCGGCTCACACATAAAGCAGAACGCAAGAGAAGGAATAGTGAGAAAGACATTGTATAAGGGACTGGAGAAATGATCATGGACATCACCTGTCACAGAATCACACCTACGGCCACACAACAAGTGAACGAGCCAATATCTAAGGGCTGATACACCACCCAAGAGAGCAAGATGCCCCTCCCCATTCTATGAAGGTCACAGAGATGGGGCCTCAGTCCCACAGCAAAACAACAATCAGGAAAGGAAGCGATCTGCAAAGGCATCCAGTAGATGCCTGTTCACAACGAGCATCTTCTATAATGAGTGACACGGAATTGATTGGAGAAGACAGACAACAATGAGAAGACATGAATAGACTCCAAATGAGCACGAACTGCTACCCAATGCAAGGTTAAGACTGAACACCTACCAGCACGGCTTGCAATATTCCAGGATCACAGTCCCTCACCCAAGAAAAGGAAAATGCCATTGGAAATGAAGAGACCAAAGGACTCAATATAGATCAACAAACAAGGAGAGGGGTCTAAGTGAACAAAGAGGATGTCAACAGGAGGGGAAGGCTTTCCAATAACCATTTGCTGATATTGTATAAAATCTAAAGAATAAATAAAAATTTTTAAAAGACCAATAAAATTTTTTAATGAAAATAACCATCATAAACATATTCCATGTTAGAGTGAATGACATAATTCTTATGTCATTATGTCTTATGTCAAAATAATCATAATTTCCAGAACAAAAAAATCAGCAAAAAGTATGCATTGTTTTACATTTATTTTACTAATTTTATTTTATTTTACTAATAAAAGCCAAAAGTCTCAAACTGTTCCTGTATCCCTCTGTTACGATGGGCTGTTTTGGTTGATGATTATGATGAATGCCTGAGGTCATTCACACAGGCAGCAGGACATCTTCTTTTCAGGCTGTACCTAAAAGGGTCTTGGGCAACCCTGGAGATCATTAGACCATGCTTTGAGAACTGCTGGTTTGGAGTCTGAGGATGCTACCAACTACTGCCTCTGTGGATCATGGGCATGAGGATAAGTGAAGTTCAGAATGGAGAGAAGAGGGTGGGGAGGAGAGATGGCTGAGGGGGGAAAATTACCCAGTTATCTGTCCCCACTCCTCACTGCTCTTGGCCAGGAACAACAACTCCACTGGCTCCTTTCCAGGGAGGGGAACTGTTGGGATGGAACATCCTGATGAGTTTTTCCAGAAGGGCAATTGGCAAGGCATGGCAAATGCTGCAAAAGGACAAGTGTGGACAGACAGTCCATGGCACTGGGGAAGAAGTGTAATGCAGCAGCAGGCAAGAGGCATGCTGGACCCTGTGGGGATAGAGGTGTTGAAGGATCAGCCTGAAAAAAGCCTAGCAAGCAGGGTCTCTGGCAGTTCCCCAGGGGATTCCAACATGCATCAGAACCACCAAATTTAGGTGAATCAGAAAGAGATCAGCCCACTTAAAAAATACATATCACTGGTTGTATAACCCCAGGCCAATTACTCTGCTTTGGTTTACTCATCTGGAAACTGGGAATGTTATGAATACTAAATAGGATCATCCATTTAAAGTTCTAAGTGCTGTGACTGGCACAAAATAAGGAATTTTGAAGTATTATTGGTTATAGTGATTTTTGTCAGCTTCCAGGGAGGGAGATGAATATCTCTGAGGGAGCTGCCACACATACAGGACAAGACACCCAAGGGTAGACTCAGGGGTCTAGGTCCAGCTCTACCACAAGTGGATCTCCCAGCTGGGTACTCTGTTTCCTCCTCTGGAAATGCAGGGAAACAGCCAGTGCTGCCCCCACGACACAGCTCTGGACTCCTCAGGGGGAGAGGGTATTCATGGCTGAGGGGCACAGATATGATATCCCTGGAAGCTGGAGCAGGAGAAGTCACCATGGGATGGATGCTCTAATGGCGTTCACATCGTGTCAGTGAATGTGTGTATGTATGTGTGTGTGTGTGCGCACGCACTGTAGTCAGACTCAGATACTGTTTTTTCCTTTTAAAATTATTAGAACATCACAAATCTGTTGCAGATGGCAGAGGGGAAAACACAGGATGGAAATATTTTAATGTCTTATTCTTGGCCTGTGGATTGTCCACAGAGACCTGGAAGAGCGCAGCTCACTCCTCATTTGTCCTTGAGAGCATCATCACCACACGTGGTGCACCTCGTTCTGCCTCGGAGCACGTCAGATCAGCCACAAAAGTTCACAGAAACAAGACACAGGGGCCAGGAAAGACCTGGAATGCTCTCTGAACAGGCAGTGCAGTCGTGACTTAATATTTTTATTAAGAGGCAGGATGAATCATGTAACACTTCTTCTAGAATTACTGGATGTGGACAACTTCTCCAGCTGTTTGCAGAGTGGAATTTGAGAGCCTTCAACCTCAGATGTGCTTGCACAGTCCCTGACACCCCCAGATGAGCTAGCTGCACAGATGACCAATTTAATTTCCTTCAGATTCACTGACTTTTGTGAAGTCAGAGAAGTGCCCACCTTTCTGAGATAACTAACAAAAGGAACGAAAGAATCACCTTGGGCTGATCCTGTGCCTCCTGGCGGGAATACACCTAATCACCCAGCCCACTGCTGTCCAGGCTGCCTGAGACCATGGCGGGGAACCACAACAACAGGAAGATAATTGGATCCAGGGCTCAACACCCTTCATCCTAAGCAGGATTATACAGGCTAATCCTTTAGACTCCCGTGGGTCATGCAGCAATTAGGAAGCCTCATTAAAGGATCAACCCTCACATCCGGGTCCTGAGCATTGACACTAAGTTAAGCCATAGACACATTGAGCTGATTAAGAGAACAGGAGACTGACCACATATCAGGTTTTCACCTTCCAACCAGCCCCTAGTAGGATGCTCTGATAGAGAAAGGACTGGAAGCAAAGAGGGCTTGGGTGGGTTTGTTTTTGTGGTGGTGGTGGTTTTTTTTTTGGCGCGCAAGGGCGGGGGGGGGGGGTTTGATGATTAGTTGTATCCACAGGTCTAAATGTATGTTCCCTTGAGAGGCAATTTACTAGTTTGAAAGTCTACTTTGCATTGTCTGACATGATTTTTCAAGTTAACAAGTACACTTTAACCATTATATGCAGCTTTCCTGCCACAGTTTCTTCCAAGTGTGACAATACCTGTGCTTATCACTTTGGAGGTGGCTGATGTAGCTCAACTATGTGAGCTCTGTCTGTAATTCCTTCCTGACAAATTGCTGAGTTGTTCTTGTTCCAAGGAGGAGGGGTGTGCAGGGAGCGAGCGGGGGATTGATCTATTCCCAGACATAGACAACAGGTTCCCTACCCCTACCTGGTCCACACTCCACAGAGAAACCAACTTCCCACAGTTCCACTGAATGTGGAAGACCCCCCAGTCTCCCCAGGTTGGGTGGTAAGGGAGTTGCCATCAGGTTTAGTGGGGAGCCAGGTCCCAGCCATCTACTAAACTGTAGTGCTCTCCATTCAAAGGCTTCCCCTCAGGGTCTAACCCAGAGGTATTTTTCCCTCTGTGTTAGGTTTACAGAAGTAGAGAAGCTGAGTGAGGTGGAAATACATTTAAGCTTGACTAAATATATAGCTTCTAGTGCTAGCATCACAAAGGAATTCTCTAATCATACAGTCTTCCTCTCTTCTTTCTTTCTGATGAAACTAATTTAACTAAAATATTCTAAGTGAATTTAGAATAGCAATATTTTGCAAAATATTTCAACTGGCCTAAAATGCTTAAAAGCCTTTAAGGTAAGTTATTCACATTTCTTGGATATTTGAATTGCATGCCTAGAATTATATTGATTTTTGTGAACATATATTTCCTTAACTCCACTGGTTCCCTATTCCCTGGCCTGTGAGTTTGGGAAAAGTGATTGTGGGGTCCAAGAAATGGGGGTCAGCTAGTTAATGGGGAGGGAGAGGAGGACTGAAGAGGGTGCTCTACAGTAGACCGAAGATACTTGCTGCCAGTTTCCCCCAAAGGAAAATGAATGTGTTTCCACAGGTCACACGAGCACATAAGACAACAAAAATCTGTATGCAAATCACACCAAAACGTACCTGTTCCCGAATTGCACGTTTTAACAGAGGTAAACCCATGGTGAACTTCACTCTCTGGAATGTCAAAGCTCTCATCTCATCCAGACTTAAATCATACCTGTGAAGAGCAGAATGGGATTAGGACACTGATTTGCCAGAGACTATGAACTGAGCCCCTGAAATACTTTCACCAAGGGATCTGACAGAACAGATATCTTTGCTGTGTTTCTTTGTAGCTCTTCTTTGATATGCCGTGTCAAGGTAACCCCCTACGTGCATAACACAGACAGTGTAATACAATCAATACAGGGTCCTCAGGATGAAGGAAGCAGATATATAAGACCATCTTAAAACAAGTTTTCACCAGTGTCTTCAATACACTTCCCTGTCTGGGGTGATTCAAGATCAGTTTAGGGGGACATGGGGGAGAAGGGCATGGACTGTGTGATAAAGGGTGGATTGTGATGACCATGGAGAGTATCATTTTGAGTTTCCTTCAAAGGGAACTGGTATATGGAGCAGTTTCCCAACAACCTCCAGCTGACACATCTTAGAATTAACTGTAGCATTCACCCCAGGCTACTTTTCTGTGGGCTGCTCCTTGTTAGACACCAATCATTGCCAGGTTGTTAGCCCTGTGTTAGCCTTGCTTTGACTTTGAGATACTAATAGAATTGAGAGAAGTAAAGACTTGAGAGAAGTAAAGACTTGAAAAAGTGCTTGTGCATTTCTCTGCCCCCTTATTCCTTTTCCATCCTTGTGAGAATTTGCTTGGACTAATCTAAGAACGTACCCAAGCTAACCCCCTGGGAACATGTGAGTGTAAATAGGAGACATAGGAGGACCTCTGTTGTCTCAACCAAAGTCATCCCAGACCAGCATCTCGCAAACCTATGAAAGAGCCCGGATCAGAATAAACTCTCCATCACTCATGGACCCATGATCAATAAAAAAAACCATCAATGATTTGAACCACTAAGTTTTACTTCAGAGCTAATGATACAATAGACTGTATTCCAGGATGTCCCCAAGAAAATCAACTGAAATGATTAAGAACAGTAAAAGTCAGCAGTGTATACAATTAACAGAAGAAGTCAATAGCTTTCTTCTTTTTTAAGTTTTTGTTAAAGAAACACTGCATCATACCATTACATAAGTTTCATTATAGAATGTGCATCACTGTAAGTCAATATTTGTATAGACTACAGTAAGTTCACCAGTAAAAGTTCAGTTCCATTCTTTGCCATATAATTGATCCCTTTAATTTACTCACCTCTCTCCCATCATCAGATATGTAAACACACATGAAAATACATGAAATGCATGAAGGAAGTGAGCGCACTTGCAAAAGTAACTAAAAGAAACGTTGAATGTTGGGGGGAAAGAACTCCACCCACTGATGTTTTATGGAGTCCACCCTACCTCCATCCAAAAACTGCCAGGCACTGAGGATTGCAACTTCCACCATGGCATGAATCGGTCATGACTTCTTAAAGTCAGTATTGCTGGGAACTAAGTATGGAGTTAAGCAGACAGACTTGGTATGAAACCAAATATATGTGAGAAACTGCTTTTTGGTTTTTCCTTCCTTCGGCATGCCCCTGAGTCCCAACTCAGCAGTGCTGGTAAGACATGTTGACTAATGAATCTCTCTGCACCTTTTCATCTCACTGTCCTTGTAAATAAACATTAGCCTTTCTCTGTGTACCTGCCCTTGGGCCTTGTTCTGAATTTTTTTTTTTTTGAGACTAGGTCTCACTATTTTTGCCTGTGGAACCGTGGGCTCACATTGCCCGGGGTACCACAGACTCAAGCAATCCCCAGCCGCAGCTTCCCGGTAGCTGGGATTACAGGCTCACGCCACCATGCCCAGCTATATTTTTTTGGAACTAGGTCTCTCTATGTGGCCCCCGTGGAACTCAAACCATGATCCTTGGTCCTGGCCACGGCTTCCTAGGCTGCCACTTACAGGCATGTGCAACCATGCCTGGACAATGTCCTGAGTTTTTTTAAGAATGCAGATGATGAGTCACACCCAGGCCACCCTGTTCTTTTTGGGATTGCTCTGCAACAAGAATAAACTTTTAAAATGTACAGAATGTTGATGAAGAAAATTTTTAAAATATTCCTAAAGAACACAAGAGAAGATTTGAATGAAATGAAATGTGAAAGGTGTTTCTTAATAGAAGAACAATATCATAAGGAAATTGATTTCCTTAAAAATAATTTATACATTCAATATGATCAAAGAAAAAAGCCAACAAGGAACTTTAAAGTTCACATATAAATGGAAACAAAAACAGTCAAGAAAATTCTAACCCATGATCTTTATTAAGTAGTGAGATGTGTAATAAGGCTTCAGTGATTGAAATGATACAAAATGGTGGATAAACCAGTTAGAATACAACAGTATGTTAATAAACAGAAGCAAATTTCAACATTTAACATGTGTAAGAAAAGCTGGGATATCAAACCAGTGGGAAAAGCAAAACGGTATTGAGATGTTCCAGCTGTGCACATAGGGTGGCAAGTATTTTGGATGTCTCAGCCTGGGGTGATGGGGGCAGTTGTTTTGGTACCTCAGTCTGAACTACAGTCATAGTCTCCTCTAGAAGGGAGTCCAGGTGCTCTGGATCATTCAGACTACTGTTGTTCCATGTTATGAGCCCCAGATTTAAGCCAGTAGTCCTCACACTGTGTCTTCACCTCTGCAGCTCTCTTGCAATGGCAGGCTTCATCCTGGGTGCCTGCAGCATACCTCTTTATCTAATGCAAGGGTCTTAGGAGCCTGGGTGTAGTATGTGCCCCTAGTCCATATGTAGAGAGCTCTGCACTACAACCACTCCCACCTCTTGTGGACTCTACTGCCCTATTGTTACTTTAAACAGCACTCAGTTAATGTTTGTCCTCCCCCTTCCTTGGGGCTGATGTTCTGTTGTGTGAGCTACCAGTGTTTCCTTCAGGGGTTTTGGCATATGGAGGAGGCAGGCCTGTTGACTTCACTCTGCTTCCACCCTACACTCCCACTTCTAGAAACTTAACCCTTTGATGTCCTCACATATGGAAGGAGTAACTATGATGGAGTAATAAAAACAATGGTGTTTTTTTATCATTTTTATAAACTATTACTATTAATTGTAAATTATATAATCAAAAAAAGGACAAAGTATGAATCAAAAGAAGCCTCTAGCTAATGGACCTAGCAGTGAAGCCTCTGGGAAAGTGTGTTGTACAGATAAGATTCTGAAACTTAATTAGCTATTTTCTTTACATTTCCATTCTAACAACGCTCAATAAAATCATTGCTTTTTACCTATTTTAAAATCCCAAGTTCACATCTATTCTCACATTAAATCAAGTTACCTGCTCATACCCCTAACAAGCATCTCAGAGGAATCAAGTTTTAGGTCAATCTATGCAGAAATACAATGTGATGGTCACCTGACTAATCAGGTGGGGATGATACACAAACTGGTCAAAGGAACTGAGAAATTATTAAAAACCAGAAAGCAAATAAACCTCAAGAAACCTGGGTTACTACTAAATAGTTCTCAATTGTTAACATCTAAGCTTCTTGCATTAAAGAAACTTCTCAACAGAGAAAAGTCAAACATTTTAATCACAGTTCTACCTCCATTCCGCTTTCTACCCTCACTCCCAAAATGTACCACTAGGGAAAAGTATACTGTTTTATGGGCAGAAGTCACAATTCACTTTAGCATTGTAACACTAAAGCATTACAAACACCTGAAAATCCATGACTAGAAGAATGATTGGATAAAATGCAATGTGGCCAAACAATGGAATATTACACAAAAAGAATAATCTCTTTATATGCCAAGTGTGGGAAAATTGTTAAGATATATTTTACATTTTAAAAGACAAGATGTTGTCAGGATCGGGGGTGAACTCCAGAGATCACAACGATGTGAAATTTATATATAAATAAATTATTTTAAAAAAAATAAAAAGCAAGATGTAAACAATTGAATATAATACTTCAACTCCTGCATTGTATGATTTTTTTAAGGTTGAAGAATATGACATTTGTTTGTATATATGTTGCTTTGTTTCATTTCTTTTTTTAATTTATATTTTTATATTTTGTGGGTACAATTTCTTCTTTTTTTTTTAACATTGTATCTACCCCATGGTTCTCCTACCACCTTCTACCTTATCACCCATGAACCATTGTCTTAATCTTTTGTGCCCCCTTCCAACCCTGATTCCCCTTCCCCCTCTCATACTCTGTGTTTCAATTCGGCTGAGACTTAGTTTTAAACTTTTCTTGTCTGTTTGTTTGTTTGTTTGTTTTCCCTTTATCCCTCATATAAGTAGGACCATCCAATATTTCTCTTTTTCTTTCTGGCCTATTTCTGCCAGCATGATTCCTTCTAGCTCCATGCATGTTGCTGCAAATGACATGTTTGTCTTTTTTTAATTGATGAATAATATTTCATTGTGTACTTATATCACAGCTTTCTGTACCATTCGTCTGTTTGGGAGCATTTGGGTTGTTTCCATATCCTGGCTATTGTGAATAATGCTGCAATAAACACTTGGGTACAGGTGAAGTAGAGTTTTCTATGAAGCACAGTTTTTGCTTCTATGAAGTAGAGAAGATTCCTATACATGGGATTGCTAGATCAAATGGGAGTTCCATTTGCAGTAGTTTAAGGATCTTCCACACAGCTTTCCATTGTGGTTGGACCAGTTTTCATTCCCACCAGCAGTGTGAAAGTGTTTCTCTCTCTCTCCACATTCATGCCAGCATTTGTTGTTGCCCATTTATTTTATTATGGGCATTTTGTTTCATTTCTTAAAGAACACATGAGAAATAAAATAATAGTATTTACCTTTTGTGTATGTGTGGCAGAGGTGGAAGAAGAGGGAGAAATGAGTAATGGTGCTCTATTTGATTATGCTTTTTGACCTTTTTTTAATGTAGTACTTTTCTCTTGCATCTTAATTTCTGGACAATATGTGATTTCTCCCCTCAGGTATGGTCACCATTACTAAAGCTCCCATAATTACTCAGCATATTCCCCTGTGCCCTTCCCCATTTTCTGATTTTGAATCACTTGAAAATAATATATATGTCCCCACCCCTGCAAAAGTTTTAAAATTATTTTAAAATGTACACTTAAAATAGCCACTAGATGGCATTTGTTCCTCATTTTGAACTGTCTTTAAGGAAATGATATTTAACAAAGTAAAGTGGCAGAAAAAATCTTAACTGCTTGAAGGCTTTAAAATACTAAAGTAATAAGAATATGCAAATTCTTAACACCTTTCAAACAAACAGGTGACAGCCTCTACAATGGAAAAATCGGGGTTTTAGGATCACACCCAAGTTATCCAAACTCCTATATGACACACATTTTTTCTTTAAATATCAGCCTCTACAAGTAACAATTATAATAGGTCACCTCAAATACAACTTGCTTGAAAATTGGGTATAAATCATAAACAACTTTTATTGTTATTTTAACAGATAAAACTTCCTGTCTTTTGCGGTCTGTAAGATAAAGATTTATGGCAAATAAACTATCTTCATGCTTCAGTGTGTGAGATGGAATTAAGAGTTTTGGAAGGTCCTGATTAGATGGTACTAGTCAAGATTAGGAGCTGGTGTCATATGCCAGGAGACACTTTGAAGATAGCCTGAGGATGGGGGTGATGAGATATAGCAAGGGTCCAGCTATATCCCAGCAGCCCCAACATAATCTGACTTATCTGCTGGTGATCTCTGTAGGATTTATCTTGGTCAAAAAAAAAAATGGTTCTATCACTAAAAATTAGCTTGAAAACCTCTGAGATAGTATATGTCACTTACATATGCTAAAACAAAAAATCCTAGTTTCCCCTTCCCTTGGAAACACAAGGTGTGGGCACACAGCAGAAGCAAGACATCTCATTCAAAAGTTTCACTTCTGAAACCAGGGTCAAACTACAAGATAGTAAGTGAAACAAACAAGAAAAATTAAAATCACAGACACTGTTAAAATGGCTAAGATAAAACAATACTGACAACACCAAGTATCAAGGAGAATGCAGAGCAAGTGAAATGCTCACTCTCTGGTAGTAAAAATCAAAATTGGTATAGCCACTCTGGAAACATCTGACAATGTCTTATGAAGTTATACTCACTTACCATAAAACTTATCAATCCCATCATAGGTACTTAGCAGATATAAACCCTTTATTTACATAAATATTTCTACATTAATGCTTATAGCAAACTTATTTACAATCACAAAAAAACATCTTAAAAAAAATTCCTCAGTTGGGAAATAAACTGGAATAGCCACAAAAATGGGACACTTTTTAGCATTAAAAAGGGGTGAACTACTGATACGCATGAGTTGGATGGACCACAAAGGCATTGTGTTGTGTGAAAGAGAATAAGCTCAAAAAGTTATACTCTATATGATTCTACTTTTATAATAGTCTCAAAATGACAGTAATGCAGTACAGATCAGTTCTTCCACCAAAGGCTGGTGTTATGAGTAGACTCTAACCAATGGGAACACTCAGGAAGCGTTCTCTCTGACAGAAACAGCTCTATTTCCTGATTGTGGTGGTGTTCACACAAAACCAGATAAGGGATAAGATTCTGAAGAATCAGAGAGAAAAGCATCCCAAACAAATCCTTCACAAGAGAAGATAAGTCAGTAAGTACACAAGAAAATGTTCAACATCATCAGTCATCATGGAAATGAAAACCCAAATCACTGTGAAATACACATACAGCTGAACAAGAGAAATTCACAACAAAACCAAAAGTTATGAAAGATGAGAAGCAATTGAAACGTTCATGCTTCATCATAAAAACATAAAAAGGGCAATCACTTGAAAAATGTTCTGTCAATTTCCCATAAAACTAAGCCTACACCCACTCTATGGCTTACCAATTAAAGTATTGGGTATTTACCAAGAGAAAAGAAATCTTCACAGATGTTCTTATAGAAGAATAGACATATTGGCTCTTTTCATAATAGCCCCAAACCAGAAACAGACAGGAGTGCATCACAAAGAAAACAAACTATGGTCTAGTGAAGTATGAACTTAGAATGAAGGAGGAAGGTACTTCCTGCACATACAGTGACATGTGTTCATGTAGAAAACATCACACTAGGCTCGCTTAGGGCCCCTGCTCTGGAGGAAGCCACCAGCTGCAACACAAGGACCACGAGTAACCTTGCCAATAGATCCAAAAGGGAAGAACAGAGGCTTCCTGTCCTGTCCACCTCCATGGCCACATCAGATAATTATGGAAGTGGCTCTTCCAGCCCCAGTCACACCTTTCTTTCTTTCTTTCTTTCTTTCTTTCTTTCTTTCTTTCTTTCTTTCTTTCTTTCGTTCTTTCTTTCTTTCTTTCTTTTATTTTTTAATTTTTTTTTGAGACTAGTTCTTGCTATTTTTGCCCATGGAACCACAGGCTCACATTGCCCATGATACCACAGACTCAAGCAATCCCCAGCCTCAGCTTCCCAGATACCTAGGATTACAGGTTCATGCCACCATGCCCAGCTATTTTTTGGGACTAGGTCTCGCTGTGTTGCCCTGGGCGGGACTCAAACCATGATCCCCAGACCCCGCCGTGACTCCATAGGCTGTCCCTTACAGGCACACACCACCGTGCCCAGTTCCAGTCACACCTTTAATGGCCCAACATTCTAAATGCAAGTTCACAGCCATCCAGCCAATGTGCTCTGAAATTCCTGGCCCAGAGAGACCATGAGTTAATATTTCTCCTGCAGGCTGCCTGGTTTTAGGTACTCTGAACTCTGTACATCTCAGTAGATAACTAGTACATATGGGATAGACATACACACACTCATATACACAACTGTGGCCATGAACCAGCATCTTTTTGAAAACATTTGAATAATTCAAAACACAAAGCCTGAATCAAAAGTATAGATTAATGAATTATCACAAACAAACCTGTGTCACCTGTACCCACATCAAGGAAAAGGCCATTCCATCATGAGCACAGTGTCCCTCTCAGTAACCTGGTCCCCACTCCCACCCACTGCCAGCTACTCTCTTGGTTTGTCACTCTATAAATTATTTTTGGCTACTTTTGAATATTATAGAAGTGGGGTTAAACACTCTGTCATCCTTTGTATTGACCCTTTCAACCAATATGGTTCATGAGATTCATCTTTACCATCTTTTGTAAGTTTAGTTTACTCATTTTCATTGCTGATTAGGATTAAATTAGTATACCACCCAAAATATGCTGAGTCACTATATTATGTGATCCCATTCGTATTCATATTTAAAAACAGACAAAACTGAAACACAGAACGGGATGGGGGTGGGCAGAACAATGGTTACCTCTGGGAGGAAAAGGGCAGTGACAGGGCATGTGAGCACTTCTGGAGTGGTGATAATGTTCTGTGTGTTGACAGAGGTATGGGTGATGTGGTGTGTGCATGAACATTCTTGCAGTTCACTATATTTTCCACCAAAAGGAAAAGACCTGAATGCATATTGACGTCTTGCTAATGACAAGCACACTGAATTATCTGAGGGGAAGACCTTTGTCCGCAACTTTGAAATGCATTCTCGAAAAGGAATATAGTGGATAAAGGCATGGCCTCTTGGACAAATACATGGTAAGGCAAATATACTGACACCATAGTGGTAGAATCCACATAGTATGTCTGCAGGAGCTCAACATGAAAGTCTTTCAATGTTGTTATATGTTTAAACTTTTTAATATAAAAAAAAAATGGAAGAAGGCAGATCACCAAAAAAAAAGGAACTATGATGGGACATTATTGTTTTCTTAGACAAAATGAGATCTCTGTGCACAGATTTGGGTTCCTAAAGCTGCTTTCAATAGAAAAAGAAGTTCTTTGGCAAAATGAACAATTTTAGAATAGTTAGCAGGGAAAATATAAGGTGAGCCTGGAACACCTTATAATGTCAGAAAATGAGGTAGTGTTTTAAAAAAACTAAAGATGGGGAGCAGGTCACAGGGACTCAGGGGACAAAGAGCCCCCGGTGGTCAAAACTGGGACAATCTGAACAAGAAAAGAAATAATTTGCTATTGGATTATAACCCAAAGCATGAAGTAAATACGCATGGGTCCATGCTAATATTATACCAAGAGACACCTGGTGACAAATACATAAGAACTTGTCCTTGCAACTTTTCTATAAACTAGAAATTATTCCCCCCGCCCAAAAAAGTTCATTTTACAAAGAGATAACAAGTAACCACAAAATCAAAAACAGACTTTTGCACACTCAAAATCTAAAACTTAAAAGAATGAACTCAAAACCGTTTTTCAAAAGTGGTTGTGTGGTTTTCTCAAAAGCTCAATCAAAGATCAGTTGGGGTCTAACGGAAAACACATCCTGTGAACATGAGCGAACCTGAATGGCCTCATGATGAGGGCATCCTTGGCACCTGACCTTTGCCCACCATGCAATTGCTGTAGCACAGGCACTTTGGGACAAAACACAAGCAAGAACTTTAAAAAACACCCTGACCTCACAGCTGGACTCTGTTTCAGTACCCTGGGCCTTTGGCCTGATGCTTCAGTAATTCTGCTCTCAGAAGACACCTCCGCTCCCCCCACCAATTTCTTCTCCTTGAAAACAGCAAGAGTCAAAAATGTCTCATCTCCATGAAAAGTGAGGTGCCATTCACTGCCAAGCATTCACACAAATAAAAGCTGCCAGTGAAGAACAAATCCCCAGAGGCAGAGAGCAAAGAAATCATCTGCTTTCTAGTAAACCCCACAGCTACCATCACAGCTTGACCTCCTACCCCAAAGCCTGCACACCGCCCCCTGAACCCCACACACAGTCTTGGATGAATGGACCGTGAATGGAAACAGAAACTGTTGAATCATCTTGTGGTAACCGTCAAAGACGACAACCTCTGAACCAACAAGGGTGACCGAGAAAATGCGAAGGGGGGTTTTCTAGGTACTGTGGTTTAATTTTTGTTGTGAAGTTCACTCAGCAGCTGAGAGGTACATTTGCTAATTGAAAAAGTCAAGAAAGGTAGCAGGAAAAAAGACAGGATGAAGCTAGACCAAAAAAAGGAAAGAAGAAAAGCTCACCTCCACTAGAAACTAACTCCTGAATGGACTCCCTGAAAGTCCTGAATAGACTCCCTCCCTAGCCCACACCTTAGCCCAGGGACTTGGGAGAGAGATGTTCCCCTTCTCCACCCTCCTTTCCCTCCTTCCTTACACTTTTGTTAAGTGGTTGCACCATACTAAACACTAGGGATTCAAAACAAGTGAACCCAGTTCCTACCTCCAAAAGCTCACACTCTAGGCAGAAGGCCTGCTGTACCCAGGGAGTTCATGGCCTGGAGAGAAATGGGACCCAAGTGGCCAAGGCTGATGCCACCTCTGGCTGATGGCCTGGTGGTCTCCTGGCCAGAAGCTTTTGGTGCAGCTATTCCCTTGACTTTCTTCTGTCCAGTGGAGCTTCGGGGATGATGAAAAAGCAGGCGAGGCAGAAAGTGATGTCTGTGCAGGTTGAGAGGTGTGCTGTCTGTGGGAGGAGAGAGGAAGTGCCCAGGAAGGTGGGGGGGAGGTGTGCCTGAGTGCAGTGAAATGCTAAGGAAGATAGGTTTGGAAGGGTGCAGGAGGAAGCAAAATATGACCAACTGAGCAGAGGGAAGGACTAGCCATAATCTCCCAAGACAAAAATAAAAGCGTTCAACAAACTCAGAAAATGCTTCTTCTCCTGCAGAAGCTGTGGGTGACAGGTGCTGCTGCAAGGCTCTTGCTCCCCCACTACCCACCCCAGCATTCTGAGATTGCTTCAATCAGCTTTGCAGGAGACCCAACCTCCAGGATTGTGCTTGACATAGAATGAGACTTGGTGCCTCAAGGATGATGAGTCATCTTCATGATTATAGTACATAAACCATTTCCATGAAATGGTCTGAATTAACCTCCATGCTATTTATATAAACAGCAGTCTGCTAGATGGGAATTTTTTTTTAATCAGTAAATTAAGCTTGCAATTTAATCCTTAGCTAAATATGAGAATAAGGGCAAGTTAGTATTTCATTATGTTCTAAACTCATTTCTGTATGTTTTAATGTACCAAAACTAGTTGTTAGTATTTAAACTTACTGCAAAAAAATATAGTATTCAAGTGTGTGTTTATAAAACTTACATAATAAAGTCAAAGGTAACTAAACCATAAAAAAAAAAAGGATGATGAAGCTCAGCGCTAGAGTGACGCATGAGAATTCAGCACAGAAAACAGAAATGGGTCTTTGCGTCAACTACTCAGTGCATTGGAGGATGCCTGTCCTGTGGTAGAAGGTATAACCTGCCTAAGGCTGTGTTCTGCCCAGAGAGCTGGCCTGGGGGCTCCTTGTTTCCAGCTGTGGTAGAAATGTAACACCAGTGGTCACTCAGGATGTCTTTGGTGGAACATGACTATCCACAAGCCCTGCAGGGGTCTTAGAGAGAAAAATCTATCACCCACAACAACCAACCCACCAACAGCAATGCAGGGGTCTAGCAGAACCCTCAGGGGTCTGGCTGAACTTCTTATTTACACAGACACTCTAGGCCTCAAAAGACAGAACAGAGAAACAAGCTCTTCAAATGTGAGCCTGATACATTGCCACTTCTGCCATTTTTCAGAGCAGTCAAAAGCTACTCAGATTCAAAGGGAAGGGGCACAGACAACATCTCTCAACAGGGCAGCATTGTGGTCCTTGAATTCTCCACAAAGAAGGTGGTTGAGAAAACAGTGGCCTGACTATAAAGGAGATGCAAAGGAATTCCAAAAACTAATAATTGAGAGTGCACCCAGGTGAGCCCTTGGAGGGAGGAGGGGAGTGGAAGTGCTGACAACCTGCTGGTTGGGACCAGATTGAAAGGGGTGTGACTGTTCTTTCCAAAAGTGTGGAGACCAGTGAGTGATGGGCTTACAGAAATCTCAGCAAAAAAATAAGAGTCAATTGCTATCACAAAAGAAAACAAAAAGCAATGAAAGAAGGAAAATGAAAGAGTATACCATGGTGCATGACTGGGAATAAATATACATAGTTATAATGTGAACACTGGATACTGATTTAAGTTTGAATGTTGATTCCTTGATTTTTGCACAGTGAGAAGTTGATGGCTAGTGGGAGTCTTCATTTTCTCTAACAGTCATCATACAGTCAAGAAGTGGCTAGTTGAGCATGCAACTTAGGAACATGGTGATAAATATCATAAGAATCTAGTGAAATAACTGGAAATGGTAGCCAAGGAGGAGACAGAATGAGACAGGAAGTGCAATGGGCTAGGGAAAAACACTTTTCCTTACAAATCTCATTGTACTATTTATACCATGCATGTTGATAAGTTGCATCAATGAAAATAAGAATTGAATTTTAAAGGAGCAAACTGTATGACTTATGTTTATAGAAAAGCACTGTGAATATAAAAACATTAAAAGATATAGGAAAAACCTTAAAACACACTCAAATATTAAAAGTGGTTGGGGACCAATTTTTTCATCAGTGAGTGAATGGATAAACCAATGTGGTATATCCATGCAATGGAATATTATTCTACCTTAAAAAGAAAGGAGATTCTGACACGTGGGACAACATGCATGAACTCTGAAGACAGAATGCTGAGTAAAATAAGCCACACACAAAAGGATAATGATTCCACTTAAATGAGGAAACCAGAATAGTCAAATTCAGAGAGACGAAAAATCTCTCTGGGGTTGCGGGGAGGAGCAAGAGAGAGAAAGAGAAAAAGAGAGGCATTTAATGAATATAGTTTCAATTTGGGATGAAATCTTCTGGGAATGGATGGTGTTGATGATTGCAAGATAGTGTGAATGTTGTCACTGAACTGTACACTTTAAAATGGTAACAGCTTAGGTACATTTAACACAATAAAAAACTGATTGAGGAAGTGACAATTTAGGAAATTGTCAAGTTTTCCATATTATTTGACTCTTTACAATGAGTTTAATTTCACATAACACTTGAATGTATAAATAAGACTGAGTGGGGAAAAACTAATCATTTGAAAAAAATGGGAAGAGAAAATGCATTGGCCTGGAGAAAGAAAGGGAATAAAGAGAAAGAAGAGGGAAAGGGAGCCACCAGGCACAGTGCAGAGACATTAGGACCAGAACCTCCTGCAAGGGCAGCAGAAGGTCTTGGGAGACCAGAAACATCTAATGGGGCTTCAAGGCATCTTGCTGAGGGACGCATGCCACACTCAACATATGCACACAACCACTCACCCTCCAGACCCCCATGAGAGAGGTTCAGTTTGCCAATAACCCAATCCAAACACATTCGAGAAGCTAGCCTCCTTGCAGATGTTGCAAAACCCATTGAGGAACCTCAGGTCTCCCAGAACCCTCTGGTTGGCTGTCACAACAAATCACACAGCTGTCCTTGCACCCCAGGACAGCTGTAAACCTCAGCATTCGAAAGCTCTTCCAGAGTCTGCAAATCCTTCTAATAGAGCAGAACAGTGAGGACTCAGTCTGGCAAGCTAGTCTTTGGGAGAGAAGGTGAATCATTTCCTAGAAGGGGGACCTGAGCTGCATGCAGCTTGTGTAACTGCTGTGAGATGGGAAATTGCACAAGTTCCTTTCTTTTAGAGAAAAACTATTTGCTAGTCTCTTATGTCCGGAGAGTGTCTGACCCTGTACAAACACCCCACTTAGTGCACTTAGAGCTGCACTGCCACAAACCCATACCAACTTTAAGTTCAAAGGTGTCAGGGGAGGGGAGACTAGCCACAGAAAATCTAGCATTACCTACATTTTATTTCTGGCCCACAGATGTTAAAACATCAAGCAGTGAGTGTCACTGTCTTCTAACATATGGGAAGATAAAATCTGATAGTACAGTGTGAACTTTCAAATAGATATCAGGATCTTTAATCATGGTGGGGGAACAGTATGAAATCTTATCTATGCTACTATTAAAACTTTGAACTTAGGAAGTAAATAAACAAGAACTGAAAAGAATAGAAAGTTATTTCGTATGATAGTAAAGGTTTTTCTTTTTTTGTTTTTTTAATGATGGTACCAACATACTAAGTAACTACTCATTCATTTCTCATGTATTTTCACAGCGACCTATTAGCAACAGAATTATCCCGGTTCTGTGGATGAGCAAAAGCAGGTTCAGTGAGGTAAAGCCACACAGCGATAGGCCAGCTGCTAGGTTTCTTTCTGTTGCTAAACAGCCCATGCAATTCACAGGGAAGGACTTCCACTTGACCTAAATCTGTAGTTTGGATGTTAGAAATCTGCTTCACATCTTAAGCTTCAGTTATCCAAGTTGAAAAGGCCAAGAAACAGCAGCTTCAGAACTGAATTGAAAATACTGGGAAACAGAGGAACAGCTATGTGTGCAAAGGCATGTGACCTAAAGTAGCAGGACCTCTTAACACTCTAAAAAGTCCTGAGGCTTCTATACAGAAACCTATATATGGATGCTTCTAGCATCTTTATTATAATTTCTGAAAGTTGGAAGCAACCAAGATGTCAAGTGGGTGGTGGATAAACTGTGATTCATCTAGACAAAGGACTATTAGTTTTATTTAAAAAAAAAAAGAACCACAAAAAGGCTGGAGGAACTTTAAAGACATACTAAATGGAAGAAGTCTGAAAAAGCGATATGGGACTCATATCAAAGGACCTATATGACATTCTGGAAAAGGCAAAACTAGGAAGACAACAAAAAGATCAGTGGTTGCTAAGGATCTAAGACCATGGGGGTGGGGAGAAGAATAAGTAAAGTCCAGGAGACTCTTAGGGCAGTGAAAATACATGATACCACAATGATGACCACTTGGCATCATTCATTTGTCCAAACTCTTGGAATGCACAACATCAAGGGTGAATGGTCTATGTAGACTGTTAACTTTGGGTGATGTGTTAATATAGATGCTCATCCTCAGTTTCTTTTTTTTTTTTTTAAGTAAATTCTGGTGACTGATACTGACAAGGGGTAAGGCTGTACCTGTGGGGGGGGAGGGTCATGGGAAATCTCTGTACCGCCTCTCAACCTTATTGTAAACCTAAAATGGCTCCTTAAAATATAACTCTTTAAAAATCGACTGTAGACCCCAAATAACTATGGTATTTATCATATCAGACATTTTAAGAGAAAAATGATTTAAATATATATTTACTCATTTGAAACTGGCAGCAATATACTTCAATAAGAGCAGTAAACCCAAATGTTTTTGTGAAAACAACTATATTTGCCAAAATAAAAATAGTAATAAAAGTGTTCAACATTTTTACAAATCCCTTTAATGTCTGCCTTAATAGAAAGCAGATGGATTTTCCTCACTGTCTCTGCCTTTAATCTACTAAAATGTTACTTATTTTGTAGTCTCTGGAAACTACTACTGCACAGTCATGAGAAAATAAGAATAAAAGTCTCAATGAAGTCTTAGGATTAAGTAAAAATATTCTTAACTTTTGAGTATCCTGAAACTATCTGTAGTATTCCTGGTGGGCTCCTGGACCACACTTTGAGAACCAAAACACAGGTCTATGTGTGAGAGAGAGGGAAAGAGAAGGAAACAGGGATACTCAAGGACACATCCAACATCTCACACATCTCACTTTTCACCTTTCCTAAGTCCCCCAACCTCAGGCCCCCTACACACAGTAGGCACCCCATCTTCTTTTCAAAGAAGATCCCACCTTTATTTAAGTTATCTCCTTCCCTCTGCCCAATTCACTCCTAAGAGAGAAACTAAATGTAGTAGGCTAACAGAACTAACTAGCTAACCCTCTTTTGGAACATACCCACACTTTTATTGGGAGCTTGCTTAAGCTAAAACTCCAAAGCATGGTTCTAAAGTAAGCTTTTCAGAGTCTCTTTGAGAAGGGACCCACAGTTCTGCCAGCAACAAAAGAGTCCCCAGGGAAACACAAGTGCTGATCTGGTCCTGACCAACAAGTTGGTATAAGACATTTTCTTCATTCACACCCTTAACACCCCTCTGCCAACTACTTATCGCTGCGTGGCATCCAGTGATGTCATGACCTGAGCCCACTTTACAATCAAAGTACCCCTGCTGCTGTCTGTGGCCCACAGAGATGCCTGGAATTCTGTCCCACCTCCTGACGCCCAGGTATGCCCGGTGCAGGGTCAACACTTTCCAGTTCCATCACAATGCCCTCTCTGCCCAGTTAGCTCAGCCTGGCTGACAATGTCCCTGACCCCTTTCCTGCACAGGTGTCCTATTCTGGACACTGCTGCGCCAGTGTCCAGAGCCATCACGCAACCCCCACTCCGGTTTTTCTGTCTCAGCGGTGGGATCTAGGGGGCGCAGACTCAAGCAACTGAGGTTGGGGCCAGGCATGGTGGCGCGTGCCTGTAAGCAGCAGCCTAGGATGCCGTGGCGGGGATTGGGGATCACGGTTGGAGTCCCTCCGGAGCAATGTAGGGAGACCTAGTTCCAAAAAACAATAGCTGGGGGTGGTGGCGTGCCTGTAATCCCAGCAACCTAGGAAGCTGAGGCTGGGGATTGCTTGAGTCCGTGGTACCCCAGGCAACGTGAGCCTGCGGTTCCACGGGCAAAAATAGCGAGACCTAGTCTCCAAAAAAAAAAAAAAGAATTTGGAAGCCAGGTCACACTCGTTTCAGCCCCAGCTCTTGAGCACCAAGCTGGCTGTTAAGGGACCCTCCCATTCACGCCGACTCCACGACCGAAAGTACCCTCCTTGAGGGCCAAAAAATTCAGGGGAGGCCACACACTTGGAGAGCAGAGTCCCTCATCCGCAGAGGTTAGTTGGGCCCTGCCCGCTGTGCCCCGCTCACGCCCACCGGCCCTGCCCTCAACCCGAGCTCACTCGGGTGCCTGCAGAGACTTGCTGGTGGACTGAGGAGACACCGCCAGCGGGCTGGGGAGGGCGGGGCGCTGGGAGCATCGGTGGCTGCAGGGGGGTACCTGTGCCGGAAGAGCGGGCAGCTGCCCAGGAGCCTGCGCAGCTCGTTCTTCAGGCTCCAGAACTCGCCATCCAGGTAGCGATGCAGGGACGAGTCCCCGAGCCCCACATCGGATATGGTCCCCATGGAACAGCCGGGTCTCTGACTTTTCTACTGGAACCGCGGGGCCACTTTCCTCAATGCCGCCTAAGAGTTCCCAGGCAGCTCGCCCAGGAGTTCACACCCTCTTTATCCCCACCCTGCTGGTCTCCTCCCCTCTCACCTTCTGGCCCACTCCCTCCCTGGCACGAGTCCTCCCCCCACCAATCCCTGTCCACCCAGTGAGGAGCTGGCAAGGAGTGGTCTCTCCTGCAGGAACCCTCCTCTGGCCCTTCCGAGGTATCCCAGATTCCACCACTTTGCCCTGGGACTCTGGGTTCTGTTGCCCTTGGCCTCTGGTCAATTGTCCCTCCAGTGTGTGGAAGGAAGTAGTATTAGAATCCTAGAGGAGAGTTGGTCAAGTCCTGGCCACTAGAGTTGAGCTATCTTATTCAGCAGGCCTCTGGTGCCAACCTCTTTGCCAGGCCCCTAATATACAAATGGCCTGGTAGGTATTCTAGTGCAAACTCTGGTGCAGACCAACTCAAATCTCTTCCTCTCTTAAACCTGGCAATACAGAAAACTTGAAAATTTCTGTAATCTGGGAGTGACCAGAGTTTGCATGCACTCACAATCCAGCTGGGAGATGCAAACAGAATAAGGCAATGAACTGATCCTAAATTCATCTCCTGTGACTTTCATTTTGTTGTTGCTGCGGCAAATAGGAAATGAATTACAATCTATATGACAAATATTCATTTCTTCTAATTCTTGTGTACTTGATTGATTCTCCTTTTAAATACACAGGAAATGACTGGTGGTTTCCTTCCAACAGTCATTCCACAGGGGAGAGAACTATTGGGGTAGGGTGGAGTAGTTGGGATGCTATCTGCCATCATTAGGTTGGTCACACAAATTGAGTGGTTGTAGACCACATAAATGTATTCTTTTACCTTTCTAGAGGTCAAACCAAATGGATTTTGAAGGACTAAAATCAAGGTGTAGGCTGATATGGATTCCTCCAGGGAAATAATCCTTTTCCTCCTCTTTTCCAGATTCTAGGAACCACCTGCATAGGTTGAGCCCTAGCCTCTGCCTTCACTTTCAAACTACAGCATAACAACCACTGTTCCTTATTTTGACTTTGATCTTCCTACTGCCCTCTCATGAAGACTTATGATTACATTGGGCCCACACAGATAATCCAGGAAAATCTACTCACCTAAAGATCCTTAACTTAATCATACCAGCAACATTCCTTTCCCCATCCAAGGTCATGTGCAGATTCTGAAGATTAGGATGTGAGCATTGGCAAGTCTTTATCACACCAGCAGTCAGTGTAGCTGCGCATGCTTTCTCTGTGTATCTTTATCTTGGTGGTTTTGCCCCAAGTTCCCTCACTCCAGGTCCTGGATGACAGAGCAATCATAGATTTTTAAAGCTTCCAGCTGGAAAGGATACATTTAGCTTCCACTCATAATCCACAGGCCAAGGCAGTTCACTCCTCACTCAAAGGGAGAAGGGAAGTATTACCTGCACATGCTTAAAAGGCTAACACCCAAAATAAAAAAGTCTTTGAATGACACTAGTGACTGACTACGATTTAGTCCATCTGGTAGTCAAATATTTGTCTCACTCAACTTTCCACAGGCTAAATACTTTCTACTTCTCAAGGGAGGTAAATCCAAGACCCATGAGAGACACCAAGTGGTATCTGTATCAAGTCAGGATGTGAAGATATGGTTCCTCTTGATTCAGAGACCTATGAGCTTAAAAATCAGAAAGTTACTAAGTTACCATCCACTTGTATGTAGCTTGAATGAAAAACAATATATATATAAATATATATATGTGTGTGTGTAGATCTATAATAGATATTTGTATGTATCTGTGTATACACACACTGGCTTAGAGACTAAAAAGGGCAATATGGGTGTTACTACCACATTTTTATAAGCAAACTCCCCCCCCAATGCCAGCCATACACACACACAAGTGATTCTAATGCAATGTCATTAACTTAGTCAGCTCAACCTTGCTGCACAGCAGACTGCTCCATTATTGGGACATTTGGAACAATTTAAATAAGGTGGATTACATAAATTATTGTATAATTGTCAGTTTCTTAATTTTTATAATTGTACTGTGAATAGAGGAGTGTGCTTGTTTTTATGAATACAAATTGAAGTAAGAAGAGGGCAACTGAAACAAACAAATTAGAAAAACAAATGTGTACACGTATGTATATGTATATATGCGTGCAGGTATAGATAATGTATGTATACAGATGCATATATGCCAGAGGCTGCGAGCTAAGACCGGTCGGGACTCATGCTGTGGATAAAGAAAACTTCATTCCACTCTTATATACTCAGAACACTGAAGACAGAATTGCATGATTGACCTCTGGTGGGCAGAAGTGTCTCCATTCCCATATTTACCCTGAGAGACCTTCCTTAGGAGATGACAGCAAGTTAATAAGTGAATCCCCAAGTATCCCACAGAAACTAATATTTTACCTAATCTGATTTTGCCTGAGCCACTTTTTCCCTTGTCTTAAACCTATAAAAGGGCTTGTAGAGTACATTAAAATTGCTGGATGTTTCATACTTTCATTCCCAGCCTCATTCCCAATTTCTTTCATTGTCCTTCCTGTGTGCATGTGGTGTGTATATATAAAATGTGTGTGTGTGTGTGTTTATGAGGGAGAGAGGGAAATGTGGCTTCCATAGACAAGTTGACCAGAACTTTTTCAGTTACAAGTCATAAAGTGCTAAGTAGTAAAAATCAATATGAACTCTCTCCAGCAGGAAACGATTGCCTCACAAAATTTAAGGCAGCATATTCATGGGAAAGGTGTGTGTCCAGTATCAGAAAAGCTGGGGCCAGCTGCCCCAACTCCATCGGCATTCTCTCTTCCTTCTCCTTTCAGAGCACCCTGTTTCTCAGGATGAGCTAACTCTACCACACAGAAAATACAAAAGCCAATAGTTCCCATGTCTGATGTTCCTCAGCTCCAGTCACCAAAAGGGCCTTACTTCTCCCTCATTTCCACTTCCAGTGCTTGTAAGAAAGGACTTTGGCTGGCTTTAGTGTGGATCAAGTGACCACATCTGGCACATCAATTAGGGGGAGAGGCATCATGGGAATTTATAAAAGGACATGCAATTGCTTCTGAGACCAGGTGGCCTTGGTGGGAGGGAGTGCCCCCTCCCAATGAATGGGAGGGGCAATCCCATTCATTGATATTAACAGACACGTCTCCAATTTCCTGACATCGACCATCTTGTTTGGAACACTTGAGGGACCTCTAGTTGCCCTATCCATTCACACTCAACAAAGCATTCTGTTGGGATGACCATCAATGAAATATGGAAGGTCAAAGGGTGTAGGGTAGATGTGCCAGCATTTCTGGGCCTGGCTCAGAAACCTTCCCCCACAAGATACCAAAAGGAAAATATGGAGAAGAAAGCTGGATTAAGAATCAGGGTCCTTGCTGGGGGACCTCAGAAGGGAAATGAAGGAACCTTGTAGTCAAAGGCCTCTCAGAACATTACACCCACAGTGGGCTGGGGTGGCATCTGGGCTTGTGCCCAGTACCCATCCTATAGTGCTAGAGCCTCCATACAAAAGTGAGGGTGATGAGCAGTTGTTCTCTCTATGCTGCTACCTTACCCTTGGTCCTTACAGAAGAGGTGACCCCTCAGCTACAACATGTGGAGAGCATTCCCACATGCCATGGCTCTTTGGATCTTGACATGGTCATGTGCCTTCAGTCAGCAAGTTTCCCGAAGTTTCTACTACAGGTGAATGACAAGCAATGTTAACCAACTTTCCCAAGGTGACATGACTCTTAATGGCAGAGAACCCAGGGTTTGAAGAACTCCTAGTCCCTCCCTACATCATGTACCTACACTGGCCTGGGGACTCAGTATACTTTTCCAACAATGCTTATCTGGAGCCTGGGGCATGAACATTACAATAAAGGGCTCAGGGTTCTGTGGTGAGGCGCAGACTGTTCTCAGGGACTTGAATGTGTTTTGCAGAAATCATGGAACCATAAATGTCAAGACTGGGAGTACTCAAGCTGATCCAGTCAGTTCTTCCTTTCAGAACAAGATTCTGCAGGTCATAGTGCCAATCAAAGTAGTCTGGCTCATCCTGGGTTTGAGGAAGGAAATGGGGAGACCTGGGAAATGAAATTATCACCCCTGTGATATGCTCATATGGGAATGGTTAGGGTGCAGATGAAGTGGTTCCTTGTGGGGAGAAGAACTGGTCTGTGTGTGTATGTGTTTGTGTGTAGATCTCAGGAACTAAGACTTGGAGAGAGGTAGCTCTGCTAAAAGATTTGAAAACATAGATGTCTAATACATCGTGGGAAGAACTTGGCACCATGTCTGAATGTATGGCATACCCTCAGTCAAGCTCCCTTGGCACTGACCTGCTCAATGCCACCAGCACCTTCCATCAGACCAAAGACCACAGCAAAACCCCCTTTGTGGGCAAGGACCCTGACCCATTGTATCCCTCAGCATTGCTACAGCCTTAGGTTTTCTCTTCTCTTTCACCTCAGGCCCCAGAAGGGTGACCAATCATGTCAATATGTCTGGTACTATCCAGTTTGGGCTTTGGAATGCCCAGGCATCCCAGGAAATTCTCCAGTCCTGGGTAAATCAGGATGATTGGTTATCTTCCTCTTCTTCAATTAGCTCCATAAATTGAACAATGTTAGGAAGATGCTCTTGATCTATCACTTGGATTTCACTTATTTGTGGAACATTAATAATAACCAAAGAAAACAAACAGGAAAAACACAACAAAAATAACATAGAATCTGCAAAATATATATACATATATATATATATATATATATATATACATATATGGCCACTATCAGATAGGAGGGGGGAGGGGAAGGAGGGACGAAGGGAGAGAGAAGGGAAATATGGTAACAATGTGGCATGGAAGCTTGAGTGGTAGGTGAATGTAGCATGTGCACAAGTCAAGGTGTGACGTAACCCCCAAAATTATATAATTTGGCAAATGAATAAAATTTAATTTAAAAAATAACATACTGACTTGTATGTGTATCAGAAAAGAGCTTAGGAGAAATTAGTAACTATGGTCTGAATACTCTTCTAGTCCTTAATATACACCTGTAGTACCTTTAAATAGTTCCCTATGTCTGTTTCTTTACATGCCAGGACAAGAATCACAAGTTTCTTATGGACAGAACTTGAGTTAAACAAGTTTGGAACCAGACTTAAATCCAGCAGCATTTAATACATTGTGGATGCTCAATGAGCACTACCTGATGAGTCACTCTCAGCCCAAGCTGAAATGTTGAGTTGGTGGTACTAAGACTGTGTTAATTCCTGTGATGGTTAGCAGAACCTAATATGTCCAAAGACGCTAGATTGTGCACCTTCTGTGTAAAATGCCCTACAAACTGGATACTTGTGTAGGTTCAAATGATCAAAACTCTAGAAGAAATTCTGAACTCTAAGAGCAGCAGGATCTCAAGAATCTATTTTCCAAAGGTATTTGACTTAAGAGTCCTAAAAGCAAAAACAACCACATAGCCTCTATAAAAAGATGGCTGGTGATCATAAGAGTTTGTATTTTACTTACTGCCAAGTGGCTCTTGAAACAACCTTGAGAAGTAGAATGGGAAGTTATTAAAGGGGCAGAAAGTCAGGGCTGACTATTTACACAACCCTTACACAGGAAGTATCAGTATATTATATATTTCTTTTAGGCACATAGAAACCTTTATAAAGACATCTAATTTTTGATGTTATAATTACGGAGAACTTGGTGCCCTAAAATCCTAGTTCCATAGATGTTGGAAGCTTTCTTGCCAACATTATAAAATTTATCCAAACTCTTCTGTTCTAACTTTACTTACCAAGTGGTTGTAGGAGAGCCTCCAGTTTGAGCCCTCATTCGCACCAGGGTGCCCACACAGCACCTCAGATCAGTTAAATCAAGCCCAGAGGTCTCCAAGGGGGCCAGCCCATCACTTTCATCTGCCCCTTATAATTTGTAAAACCAACCTCGAGGGCCCAACAGTGTGCCCTCTCATAGTAATTGCTAAGCCAAAGCCCACTTAGGTTTCCTCTCGGTCGTCGATGAATCACTCACTCCCTCTTTGCCACTGAATTTTGGGTCTGGGACTAAAATTCCATGGGCTTCAGCAACTGCGTTCTTTTCTTACAGCGAGCACGCAGAACAGAAAACTGCGGGATCTGGGGGAGGTGGCCCCTTCCGCAGAAAAGGCTTCAGTCCCACCCGATAGCCAGTCTCTTCAGAGGCCGGTATTTCCAGCTCAGCTCTGCGGACTTAAACAGTCTCCCCCGTGCAAACAGGCTTACTGCCTTCTTTCCATCAACAGGCAGAATGACTTTGGTTCATAATTAAAGGGGTTGAAAAGCAGCAACTCTCAGGACCCAAAAGCCAAGGGCACAACTTTTTCTGCCTCGGGACCGCGAGTTAGACATTGCTCTCCATTAGTGCCTTCCCTGGGACGCCTTAATCGTATAATGACGTAAACCAGTAGCAGGTCCGAAGGCTAAAACATGCAGTAACCTATTGCAGAGCCTCCAGGGAAGAGGACCCAGCCCTATACCGAAACTCCTACTAGCGGGTTCGCTGAGACTAGGGGGTCAATTCCGCGGAAGGGGGTGGAGCTACTTCCCCTCGCAAAGTAGGAAGGACTTGCTCTCGCTGCAACGGCCCTGGCGATTGGCTATTCAGTCTGCAGCTGAGGCCAATGGCCAGGTGCCTTGCAAACGCTCGTTGTGCGACTGCGGCTGCGCGGGAGATTTGAATTGGCGGCGGCTCCTTGCTTGAGGAGCCAGGGGGTCTCTTCCTGACCTGTGTCCTCTTGCCATGGATAACCCGGAAAATGTCTTCCAGTAAGTGTCGATCGGGTAGAGAATAAGGGAGGCAAGGCCCTGATTCAGACTGCTGGCCTTCTGGATGTGTGGGTTACTCGGCTTCCGGCCTGGCGATCTGCTGGTCCCCCCGCCCACCCTGCCCCAGACCTGCCACATTTGTCCCTCCCGCCCCTCTCCTTGGGTTTGGTGTTTATCCGCACCCCACCCACCGCAAACGGACTGTGTGAACCACTGGTTGGGAAGTGAAAAGGACTGCGAATCGTGTATCCGATGCTTTAAGCTGAGACCTGGGCCCTCATGGGCCGAGCTGTGGCCACGATGGCAGTTTGAGGGAATTTGGAGGATTGTGAATCCCTCTGAGCTCATGTTTATTTGTGATCAACAACCCACTCTGGATAGATAGCTGCTGTGGAAGAAAGCCTATCCCAACAAAAACCCCTGAACTTTGTGTTTCGTGAAATCTAGGTTTCCTGAAAAACTTTTGAAAAATAAAAATACTTAGAAAGGAAAATTTTCAAAGCCACTTGTATTTAAAATTCTACTACAATAAGGAGAGAACTTGAAATTGCTCTCATATCCATAATCCCACCGTCAATTTTAAGTCTTTGAATAATGGGCACATTAGTGGGGGGAGGGGGGGAAATCGTTACTGTTACTCATGCCGACCTAATAGTGTTTAAAGTTTACACTCCTTTAAAATTTAATTGATTGCTCCAGATTATAACAAAAGCACTAAAAACAGGTCAATCTTTTGTGACAAGAAATAAAACTGGTTTTGTTAAATCTACTCTATTTTAAGTCAGAGCAGAGAGAGCATTAAGATAGTGAAAGAAAAATCTGTTTGCTTTACTTTTTAGTTTTCAAAGGATTTCACATTTAGAAGCTTAATGGGTAGTAAATAAGCTTCCCTCAATTTTAAAGGGAATTTCAATATTCTGACCTTATTTGATTTCCTAAAGACAACTTTGCTTTAGTGATCTTGGTGTTTTAGTTATTAACAGTGTCTTCGGACTACTTGAGATATGTGGTTGGTAATGAAACCTTTGGCAACCTCTGAGTACATATACTTTGGGAGAATGGGTCTGACATTGTAGGGATTTTTGTGCTTTCAGATGTGAAGAGATACAAAATTTAGAAACAATTTAAAATATTTCAAAAACAGGCAGTACATCTAGATGACTTAAAAAGGACTTATAAAAGTATTCACTGAGAGAGCTCTTCTTTTCTAAACTATCACCTTTTTATAGTTTTTCAAGTTTATTTTTGCAAATGTATTGTAATATATTAATATCTATGTATGTATCTGTTATAATGTATTTTATATTATGTATGTATACTTATGTGTGTATTCTTGCCTTTATCACATAAAACCTAACAGCATATACATTTTTTTTCTGCTTACACTACCTTTGGTGATTTCTGTCAATGCACAGAGCTCTTTCTTAGTCTTTTTGACAGCTGCATGTACATTTCATGTACCATAATTGATCTAAAAAGTCCCATGTTAGCGGATACCTGGGCTGTTAACAATCTTGCAATTACAAATAGGGCCACAGTGGAAAATCTATATATGACATTTTGCGTATATGATCGTACATCTATCTTCTAGTTTCCCAGAAGTACATTTGCTAGATCAAAAGTAGAGCCATCTGAAATTTTGATAGATAATACCAATTTCTTTGGCAGGGAAGATGTAATAGTGCTTATTCCCATTGCTTCACTTTTACTGTACCTCTGGTTACATTTTTGCAATTGGGTCAATAATAAATTGCATCTCAATGAGATCACTTTCTCTTATGAGAGAGGCTGAGTATTTTTCTGTGAAATGCTGTTTATTTTCAAAATTGGGGTTCCCCCTACTTTTTAGAATCTCATCTAGTTTATCATTTCTCCTTTTATTCTACTTAGTACTCTTTTATTTGACATGAAGCGTTTCACTTATATATAGTTTACGTAACTTTTCTCTTAGTTTCTGTTATTTCCCTGATAGAAAACCTTTAAGTCTTTTTAGCTTGACTCTCGTTCCATCAAGTCCCATTTACTTTCTCCAAAATACTACAAATTTCATCCTTATATTGCTCCATTCTAATCCAAGTCACCGCCTTGTCACTGGTACTCTGTAGTTTGTTATAACTAGTTTTTCTCTTCTCATTCCTCACCTCTTCACTTGGAAGAAAAAAATGCAGTTTTAAAATGCAAGTTTAATCATTTCACCCCAAAGTACTGTTAAGTAGTCAGCACTGTTAAATGACTGCTAGCCTCTTTGGCACTGACCGTAGTCATCCCCTTATAGAGGCAGGCTTCCCTGGCCATTTTGTCTATTTTGTCACCTTCTTGTGTTTGTTTTGTTTTCCTAAATGCTTGATGTCATCCGACATTATTTTGCATGTTACTATTTGATTGTTTACCACTGCTAGCACCAGAGCTCCCATGGAGAACTTTGCTTTATTCCATTAGTTTTATTTTTAAGCTGTGGTAGTGTATGCAGAAGTAGAAGCAAGCAATTCTTTCTAACTCTAATTCCTAGTTTATGAGCACAACATCATGAGTTCTTCCTGAGAGAACTGGTGTTCCATTGAGGCTCCAAAGCAAATTCCTATTGCTGGTGCCCTGGGTTATCACCTGTTATTCACAGAGACTTTTCAAGTCAGCCGACTTCTGAGGAGCAAGGGGAAGGTTGAGTCTGGATTCAACCACTAGGAGGAGGGGTAGGTAGTCTATTTCTGATCACTGTCCCTCCTGATGGCGATCCTTCCTTCACCCCCTGTGTGGACAATGTTGGCTTCTTTGTTGACAGTTAGAAAACAAATCCTCAAGTCAAGTTGCTGTAACTAGACACGCTTCTGCCTTGCTTCCTGTCTGCTACTATGAATAATCAGCCAACCATGACTGTTTGCCCCTAAAACCACTAGGTGTGCTATAATGAACCACAGGGCAGTAACACTAGTGATCTTGAAGATAAGATGGGGGACCCTCTTTCCCAACTGCCTCTTTTTACAACTAAGTTTAGGGACCATGGGTCTTTTTTTTCCTAGAAAAGCATGGACTTGTTTCCGAGTTTTCTGACTACTTCTGAGTGAATGTTCTTTTAATGTTTACATAATTAATCTTTAAGAATAATTTTAAGATGTATAAATGAAATATTGTATAAAATAAAATGTATCTTTTACTTTTAGGAATAACCCTGAATATTGCATGTGCTTATGTTCCCCTGTTCTAGAATGTTTGAAGCCCATATGCAGACCTACAAGGGTGATGATCCACTTGGAGAATGGGAAAGGTTAGCCTTTAGCTTATTTTTTTTCCTTTAAAAAAATTATGTGCGGCCCTGAAAATTAATATTATCCATATTTTTCTAGTTACATGAAGTGGGTAGAAGAGAATTTTCCTGCGAATAAAGATTACTTGACAACTTTACTACAACATCTAATGAAGGAATTTTTAGACAAGAAGAGATACCACAATGACCCAAGATTTATCAATTTTTGCTTAAAATTTGTAAGTATTTCATACTTTAAGATGTATATACTCTCAGATACATAATCAAATCTATAATCATGTTATCTATTGCTTTTTACTGTCATTTTAGACTTAATTCCTTGTATTTCCAGTCATAAAATTTTTATAAGTTCTATGACCTGAGATATTTATTTTAGAACCTTTTAGCTTCTGTATTTTAGATACAATGATTTAATTTTAAAATCCTCATTCTCTGTGTATCAAGTCTGTAAATGTTACTCGAGGTAGAAGTCACTGACTTGAAAGAAGCTTGTTGTATGAAGAATGTGTTAGCAGAAAAGAGGGAACAAGCAAACAATCCCAGGAACTAAGAGGGTTCTTGGGAGCAAATTTAATTCATTATTTATTTGAATTTAAATAATTAAGAGATGCTAACTTTCAAAAATTAGAATTTACTACTTAAAGGAGAAGGCTGCTCTAGGTTAGACTTTAAAAGGTTTAGTCTTCACTCTTGAAATATTGGGTTAGAGGCACAAGTCCTGTTAATAAAATCAGGAATGAAGTGGGTATGGTAAACATAAATTTGTTTGCTAAGTTGTAAAATACCAGACTATAAGGCACCGTATGGAACTTGAAGAGGCTCGTTAAGCCTATCCCATACTATATAATAGGTTAGTGTAGAACCCACTGTCTTGGAAAATAGTATGGCTAATTTTGGGGTCAGTGAATATCAAGGAAAGGAATAGCTTAATTTTTAGATTTGTAATCAAAGAACCAAAGGGTCCTTTCCTGCAGATTTCATCCTGAAAACTCCATGAAGACGAACCCTTCAGGACTGGCTGGACCTGGGCAGACTGGGCATTGCTTCCTTTGTTCTTATGTGTCTGCTTTGGGTTTCTGCAGGCTGAGTACAACAATGATGTTCATCAGTTCTTTGAGTTTCTCTACAACCATGGTATCGGGACCCTGTCGGCTCCTCTATATGTAGCCTGGGCTGGGCATCTGGAAGGCCAGGGAGAACTTCAGCATGCCAGTGCTGTTTTTCGGAGAGGAATTCAAAACCAGGCTGAACCTAGAGAGCTGCTGCAACAACAGTACAGGTAGTTTGAAAGTCAAACTCTGCATGGTTTTCCCTACTTTGAAATGTAATGTTTACTCTTAAAAACATTGTATTGTTATCTTTATAGGGAAATTCTTCTCATCATTGAAAATGTGGTTAATACCAAATAGTATAAAGAAAAAGAAACTGCCCAGGAACGTTACTGTTAATAGTTTGGTGCATTTCCTCTGAATGTGTTTTGGCCTCAATATGTGTATTTTAACAGTATATAGTGCTGTGTATCTCTTTATACTTTATGCTGAGCTTTATACTATGTTTAAGAAATTTTGAAATTTTATGCTACTTGTAAAATGACTATGAAATATGTCCCAGATTTAAGTCATAATTTAATGTTCTTCAGTTGAACATTTGTTTCCAACATTTTGACTTTTATAAAGAACAGCATAGTAAATATCTTACTAACAAATTTGTTCTTTATATCTGGTACTTTTTTCATGCTTAAATATACCTCATTTAGAGAATTTAAATATACTGAAAACTAAAGAAGCAGAGGAAAACTTCTGGCATTTTGGTTGGCTTTTTTTTTTCTCTGCCGTAATAGGATTGTAGCCATACTTTACATACAAATGCAACTTGTATCAAGACCTTTTTCCTTTTTATATAGGTATCTTCTAATTTGTTTTCTAATAAATTCTTTCTAATCTAATTCTTTCTGAAAGAGTCTCAGAATTGAAATTGTTGAGTCAAAGGATGTATGAGTTACTTTAACATTTGTGGTACATAACCAACTTACCTATTCAAAAAGCCATGCCAGTTTTTGCTGTCCCCTCTCTCTAGCAGTATATGAGATCACTTATCTCACTGTGCCCCTTGCCAGCAGATAGTATTGTCATTTTTTTCAACTTTGCTATAGTATTCAAGTATCCATTAAAGAAAGGTTACTATAATGAACCTCCATTTACTTTTAATAATTACTAGTAGCCTTTTGCTATAGCTGTGAGTTCCTACTTTCACTTTTTCCCCAATCACTATATTCATTATTTCCAGATGTTTGGAATGCCTAAAATAAGAAGTTCAAATACCAGTTTTGTAACATATGCAGACTTGATGCCTGCATAGAGGGAAGGTGCATGTATTATGTGAATTTGAGGACTACTGATAAACTTGACAAAGGGTGAAAGATAGTCCCAGATTTTTTGAACTTTGAAACGACTCAAAGATTCAAATTAACATTCTTTCTTGACATCAGTCTGCACTAGTTTATAATAACTATCATATATTGTGCTTTAGCTTTAATGTAAATATGTATTTGATTTTAAGTTTGTAATCTATATTGATGCTTTTACTACTGTCATTTAGGCTATTTCAGGCACGCCTCACTGAAACCCATTTGCCAGTTCAAGGTAAAATAATGCTTTGTAAGATGTCTAAATTGTTAATTTAGTCTCTGATTTGCACTGCCTCTTTCTCCCCCTTTAAAAACACAAATTTATCTGATATCTGTTGATTACTTTGTCTTGAGTAATGAGGAAGTCACTATGAGGATATTGAAAGTGCCTGCTAAGCAGTCCAGGAGTGGGGGAACTGTCATAGCACTTTCAAAGAGCAGGCCAATGAGAAAAACTTAGTGATTTCATATATATATTTAGGATTTAAAAAATTAATCAAAACTGCCCATAATAGAAGACAGTGCTTACTCGTGTCAGTCTGCTCTGAAATGAATCAAATGTATTTAACACAATTTTTAAAGAAATGTTTCTGTTCTTAGAAATAAAGATTATATTCCAGCAATAATTATTGTCTATCTTGTTGATTAAAATAGAATTTTATATTTCTTTCAGGTCTAGGACACTTTGAATTGATCAGGATATTATCTCAGAATAATTTTTTATCTAGAAAGTGTTTTAGACATAGTATAACTCAGTTACACTTATGCTGTTAATTGGAAGATCAGGGGATGAATTCATAATAATTTAATATAGCTTTACCTTTATCTCCCTTTTTTTCATTCTCTCACTTCCCATCCTCCCATAGCTAGAACTTTGGCTGCTCTGCATGATGCTCAGATGACAAACCAAATGATGACATCAAAATCAAACCCAGAAAATAATTCAACTTGTGTTTCTAAGACTCAGGTAATAATAACACCTCTCAGTTGTGTGGGAACTAGGAATGATATTGAAGCTTCTCCACTGTCTTCCACAATCACTTTGGCTTCCTTTCTTTGACCCCGTTTCCCATAAATAACCTCCACATCAGCCACTTGGGTCTATGACTACTTTCTGGGTCTAGTGTATTCGCCCACTGCTCAGTATTGTTTTTCTTTGAAGAGATTTTTACATAAGCATATGAGTGTGGAGGGAACCCAGTCTATCTTGGCAGGTGCCTCCCTCCTAGCTGCCAGAACCTTGCTCAATTCCTTTTTCTTCCTCTTGGCACCAATGTGTGTCCCCATCATTTTCTTTTTCTTTTTTCAAAAGTTCAGTTTGCATAATATATTTATTTTTCCCTTGAAGATCTTGAGGACCCACTTGTCCTTGGAGACCTTGAGCAATTCCACAGTGTGCCCTCTTTGGGGGCAAAGCCAGAGGCCTCCCCAATTATGTACCGTATGTTGGAGTACCTGGTGCTGCACCCATGGCTGTGGCTATGTCTCTGCTTGATGGGTTCTTGGTCACCTTGCGGCCTGGTTGAGGCCATGGAACTAGGATAGTGCGGAGTCATGGCTACTGCTCTACAGTGGCTGCTGTGGTGACAAAAAGCTCAAACGTTAAATTTAAATAACTTTTTCTGACCACAGCTTCCTGTGTTTATCAGACCTGGACCCTTGGTATATACCTCCTGTCTTCACTTCCTCCTCCAATAGCTTTTATCCTTTATTCTGCTGGCCTCTGTCACATAGGCCTAGGAATCGGTGCCTTGACTCAAATCTACCTGGAAGCTCCGCAGCTCTGTTTAACAATACTCAGAATTTCAAAAGAATGAAATGAAGGAGCAGGTGAATGCTGGTATCTATAACCTCAGGCAGGGCTTTAGAAGTTCCAGGCAATCATGTTTCCAGTTTCTTAGCTCACTTTTTATGTTTTATGTATCTCTTAGGTTTCCATGATTTCTGACTATTCTCTTTTCTCAGACTTGGGACCTAGCTACCACTAACTTCTCTCTCAGCAGTTGGTGAAAATACTATTTCAGTGAAACAACAGAAGGAATAAGACACCTATTTATTTTCTACCAGCAACCAGTAAATATAACTGCATCCCTCCATGCCTGGTGGTACATTCATCCTCCTGGAGATTTTTGCCCTGTTGTGATCTCTGGCCCTGATGCGCAAGTTTTCATCCCTCAGTCTTGTTTCCCAGTATTCTTCCTCTTCATAGCATAGTTGCTCTTTCAGAATTTGCTAAGAACCTTTAGGCTAATTTCAAGGGAATGCCTTTTTCTTAGTGCACATACACAGGTTTTATTAATGTAACACTTTTCTGGAAGTAGAATATGCGTTTACATACTGTACATGCTTGCCAGGCCTTGTTGCTCTTTCTTATCCCTAAGTTTTTAAACAGGAGAGATGGTCTTATTTAAAGTCATATTTACAAGTCCTCGCTTATCCATGGTGTTCAAAAAATACTTATTTAAACACGCACACACACAAAATATTTGTTTAGTGAATGAATGCTAGCACAGTAAACTACTGAGGGTAGAGCAACACTAGAAGAAACTTTAAATGATATATTTTTTTAATACAGCCAATGGAATGTTAACTTCATGACACTCTGTAGCCTGGTACCTAAACCATAGATTGAAGGGAAATAAGGGCCCTTCTTTACTACCAAGTAGATATTTTATTTTAATCACCTTCTTTTTAGATTCTCTAGTTGGGAAACTTGTCAGCAGACTAGTAAGGCGAACTGATGCTTCAGAGGTTAATTGTAATTTAAAAGAGCATATAAAGTTATCTGATATTAAGAGGGCCCGTAAGCATTTTCATACTGCTTTTGTAAAATAATTAGCATTGTTTCTTTTCACATAACTGAAAGCTTATACTTGTTTTCTGCCCTTTTAGGGTTTAGAACTTTCTGGAGTGCCGTCTTCAACTTGCCCTAAAGAGTCTAATATGTAAGTAAGATAAATGCATTAATTATTTAATTACTTTCCTTCAAGAGCTGCTTTAGTATTCTATTGTAAATAATGAATTTCCCCCCCATTATAGGGAACAAAGGGTGATCATGATTTCTAAATCAGAATATTCTGCACACCCATCTTTGACAGCCAAAGATGACATTCAACAGGTTGTTATGTATTGCAAGGAGAAGCTTATTCGTGGAGAATCAGAATTTTCCTTTGAAGAACTGAGAGCCCAGAAATATAATCAGCGGAGAAAGCATGAACAATGGGGTACTTGCAAGCCTATCATTTAAGATATTTTGATGTTACTTAACATAGCCTTCATCTTTGAGTATTAGAGTTTTAAACAGATAATTAATTGACTGCTGGGAAAAAAACTACAAAAACATCTCTAGCTCATCTTCTCTGCATGGATTTAAATATCTGTCTATGGCAGTTTTAAACCTCTCAGCTATTTGTAATGTGAAAGAATTAAGTTAGGTATTTAATTGAGAGCATTTAGGAGCTGATTATCTAAGATCTGCAACTACTACAAATAAGAACTTCAGAAGGAGTCTTCTGATCAAAGTGCCATGTTGTTTATGGCTAAATGGTGGACCAAGTTTTGTTCTCACAGGAAAAACTCAGTGTTAATAACAATATTTGTATTTACAGCATGGAGGTTAGAGGGAAAATATGTTTGTTCCATTTGGGGCTTTAGACCATCTAAGTTATTTGAAATTTAATCACTCTGTTGGCCTTCCTGTTTTGTCCATTGCTCCTCAATCAGCCAATAACTGAGAGAACTGTCAACTAACCCTCATGAAGGATCCATTTTGTGCTGTGTACTTAAGGGATTTCAGATAATTTGAATTCTGTGGCATCACGTTATGTAGCTACCATGGCAAGTGAAACTAACCACATTGTACTTGATCACTGACATTTCAAGTGCATTTTACTTTTATTTCTTCTTGGATAATACCTGAGATACATATCTTTTTTAAAAAAAAAAAATCTATTTCTAAATAAATTGTAAAGTCATTGTTTAAACATAATACACTTTTCAGTTCTCATAACCTAATACACATGGAACAGACTAGAAAAAAAATTGCAGTCCTAAAAACAACCTTTCTCTCATTTTATGGCTATTGCTGATGATCTGAGTTTAAACTGTACATGAAAATCACTTTTTAATCTTCCCTAAAGCAAATGAAGAAAAACATTATATGAAGAGGAAGGAAGCAAATGCTTCTGAAGAACAGCTGCTAAGACAGAAAATGGATGAACTTCATAAGAAGTTGCATCAAGCAGCAGACCCATCCCCTGCAAACTTGTCCACATTCCAGAAAAGGGCTGAGGTGTGTATGTGCTTTTTGCTGATGCTTCCTCTGCCCTGTAACACTGATTTCTATTTCTCCCTTTCTGAGCCCTATTTTTAGAACTATTTTTACCATTAATTTAGCTGCTGGTTTTCTGAATTTTGAAAACAATTCACATAAAAGGTGTTAAAAGTGTAGAATGAGAAATGAAAATTATAGAACAGAATGCAGTATATTTTATACATGTGGGGTTGTGTGTGTGTGTGTGTGTGTGTGTGTGTGTTAGTGATAAGGTCCTTTTTTGGTTTTGGGGGCAGGGCTTGGGGTATTTTTGTACACTAACCATCATACAGTAAGAATTCAAACATCATGATTTCATTCAGTTGTCACCTGAACATATTTTCTTTTTGCATTGTTTCATGTTGGAAGAGGACAGAGGTGGGGCTTGGAGAATTGCTATTCACACACACCTGCCAGCATGGGTCTCCAGGTCGGACTTTTAAGGAGACTCAATTTTGACTCGTTCTTGTTCTAGCTCCCACTTTCTGATCACCTCCATTTTGAGTTTGTATCTAAGTTTCTGAACTTCTCCAAAGATTATCCTCTTCCATAGCTGTTTTAGGTTTAGAATTCCTTTAGTTTTGGTGAGGTTTGAGGAGGGAGTGAATAATAAAGCACATGTTTAAACCATGTCTTTAGCCCAAAGTCTCCCTTTATGAGATTCATTTTTTAGAAATGGGTAACATAGAAATATACTCTCCAAATGAATTACCAGTTGCTCTTAAATCATTTATTGATGTTTCCCCTGTGGATTTAAATCTGGTTAACATATCTACTGCATATTAAATTTGTAATGTGTAAGATCCATTTCTAAAATATCTATACCTTTGTTTTGCTTCTTGAACATCCCATATTGTATATTTACTACAACTTTAGTTCTGTGTTTTGATAGATGTTTAATATTACTTTAGAATTGAATATTATAGCTTTTTAATTTTTATTTATTTCATAGATGAGAAAATGGTATATAGCATTTTAAATAACTTTTGATGACTAATGAGGCTGAACTTTTTGTCTTTTGTCCACTTGTGTGTGAAGTAACTTCTTGCCCTAGATTTTTTTTTTTTTTTTTTTTTTGGTACTTAGAGTTTGTGAGAATGCCTTTATTTGGTGAGGAATCAGCTCTCCTGTCTTTTAACGAATAGCACAGTAGTCCAAGTACATGTGGGTAGAAAAGCAAAAGATTATAATTTCAGTGCTTGTTATATTTCCCCTTGTGTCACATTTTGTGCAGTTATTGCAGCTTATATTTACCTTGCCTTTTGGTTAAATGAAAAATGGGTACCAAGGATATTTTAATGGAAGTAATACCATTATGAGCATTTGATAATATTGATTTGTTGGTCTTTTCCCAAAATTAAGTAAACAGAAACACAACAATTCTTAAATACTGATAAATCTGTAGAGACTGCTTAGTTGTGTCTGGGGTTAATGAACTGCAAAAACATCCCTCACAGATTAGTCTTTTTATTGTTGCTGGCCATTCATTACAAAATACCTGAAGAGATCAGAGGGTGATGCCTTAAAATGAAAGGAATTCCCTGAATATAGATACTATTCTTAAAAAAAAAAAAAACTATAATATATATTTAGTACTATCTGCATTTATGACCTTGTTTTTGTTTGTTTGTTTGTTTGTTTGTTTCACATGAAAGGCTAACCCAGCAGTTCTGAGGTCAAGTGTAGGCTCTCAACAGGAATTGAGAGCTCCATCTTTACCGTCTGTAGGTCTGCAGACCTCAAAGGACATGGGAGAGAAACCAAGAGAGACCGCTCCAGTTATTCCTCTTGTGACAAGTGCTGCCCCTGTTGCTTTGGTGTCCCCAGCCACCAGCCAAAGTGTAGCTCCTCCTGTTCCTTTGACATCTCAGCCAGTCACAGATTCTCTGTTTGCAGTGGCTACAAAAGATGCCAGGTAAGCTAATAGTAGCCATGGGGATACTAGCAATGGAAATGGCATTTATCAGCTACTTTCCATTAGCAATATCAAGAGTAGAGTGTAAAATATGAACCATTTCTGTTTTAAAAAATAATTGTTAGGTGAGCAGATTATAAACCCAAGAACATTAGCTTCAGACCTTTCAGGCTTATATATTCCATGATGCTTTTAAAGTACCTTACTTCATACTTCTCTCTTGAACTAAATGTTTAATGCCCTGGAACAATCTTTTTGTAGTTGCAAAAAGATTGTAAATATAAATGTAAATTGCCTTTGCTTACTGACTTTGATCAGATACACTTGGTCACACTACAGAACAGTTCCCAGTGTGTGTTCTCTTAGGGTTCCCTCTGTCTTTCCCCCCAGAGCAATGTGCACAGCCACTGTACATCATGCCAGCTTCTATCAAAACATGGCTGTGGAGAGATCCCCTCCCAGTTCTGAGGAATTTTCCTAGATTTTAGAAAGAAAGGTTAATGTCTTGTTTGGTTTAAATTTTTATCTTCAGTCATTCTTTGGTGTTTTCTCTCTCTCTCTCTCTCTCTCATAACAAATTTTTTGATTCTTTAGAATAAAAACCACAGTGTAATGCATATCCTCTCATTGGACTTAAACCCTTAGCACAATGATGGTTCTTAAGTACTGGTTCTCCTCCATGTCCAAGGTTTTTTGTTTGTTTTTCAGTGATTTCTCCTGGAAATAAGGTTTTAAATTGACATGTTTTCTCACTAATGTTAGGATAATTCAGGGCATTGTCCCATATCAAGCTATGTACATAAGAGGATCGTGTAGAGGCTGTGACTCTACTAGTTCTTCTTCATTAATTTATGCAACTAATGGCAGTGGTTATAGTCACCATTATCTAGCCACTCCTGCAGAGATGAAGTCATGAGGCTGTGGGAGCCAGAGCAACTGTTCTTAAACACTAAAACACTTTAACCTAAAGAGCCTGCAATTCTGAGAGCCTCAGGCTGACTGACTTTGGCCCAGGCAAAGAAGTGAATGGACCTCCCTCGTGCTCTCAGTAGCCTCTGCAGCTGACTGTGGCAGCACAGGGTCTCCTTTCTCTGGAATCTCATATAAAAACTCACGTTTTTAGGACCATTTAGTAGGAATTTGTAAAATTAAAGTTTTTTGCACTTTTAACTTTGCATCTTAACAGTCCATGATAGGAATTATGGCAATGCCAAAGAGATGAGTCAGATCCCCTGTCACAAGTGTATTTCAAACAAGTTGTGCTAAGTAAAAGTGTTATGTACCTTCTTGTTTCTTGATTAACTGTTAGAGTCTAAAGAATAAAGCACTGCGGATACTGACTCATCACAAGAAGGGTACCCGTGTAGCCAAAGCACACTGACACGTTCCCCATCACTACTGGGCAGTTATATTGGGCTTTGTCAGCCTACCACCTATGTAGTGAATGGGGCCCTTTGAATCAGAAAAGCCCTTCTCCCATCCTACCATATGTAGAGACAATGATCAGGGTGTTAAATTACAGAGCCACTGTGTCATGCAAACATTCAGTACCTGGCCTTTCAAAGAAGCCTTTTCCTCAAAGGAAAGGAACATTAAAACATTTTATTTACTTATGCTAGAGACCTAATCAGTTTCTTCTGTATTCTAACAACAGGCTTGTTTGTAGTTGTTCAGTTTTTTCCTACTCTTCTTGCTTGAGAGCTAGTGTGTCTTAAGAGTTTTCTCTTCTAGATGTGCAATTGAAAGTACTCATGACTTCAAGCCACAGAGTGGAACAAAGATAAAAGAAGGTAATGTTTAATTGCAATAGCTGTTTCTGACTTGTTTGGCCAGATCCTCCAGATTATTCAGGTCTATTCAGTGGCTGTGGTTTAGGAATGCTTCAGACCTTAATGAACCCAGAGTTAACTTCCCATTCTTAGAGTGTCGTGGTTAGATGAATGCTGAATCATTTCAAGTGACGGTAGAAATCCCCTTGTTAGCCATACCTTATTAGTTAGAATATCTTGGAAACTTGATTTTTGTAATTCGTCTCAAGCAAGAGTCATCTGTAATGAGTTGTGAGGTAGAAGGGGTGATTAGATGTTAATTAGGGTGTTCTTCTATTTAGCAGTACTTTACTAGAGGCATTTCCCTAAGAGTTTTTTATATAAAATAAGACACAAGGATTGGACATTTACTTTCCACCCCCTCCATGTGGCTGTGACATCCTTTCCAATCAGTGGGAAGCAGAGCTACTTGGAGATACCTACTTTTAAACAAGACTTAGTAACCCCTCACTCGGTGCCAGGCACTGTTGTAGGTAGTTAAGGATCCCATCACAAACAGAAAGGACAAAAGTCCTCAACCACATGAGGGGAAAGAAGCATTTCCTTGAGGAGTGAGCTGAGTGTCAGAGGTAATAGATAATAGGAAAGGTGCAGGTGCCCACAACAAAAATGACTGAAAGTAGAATCTACTTGGGCAGCAGAGGCTGTTGTAGTGAACGAATAACCTTGATGGATTCTGAGCACAGCTAAGAGCCATCCTGGTGGGAGTGCAGGAGGGGAGGAGGACAAACAGGTTCCAGACTGTGCAGGAACTTCTGTCCCATTTTCTGGACTCCGGCTGAGTGAGATGAAAAGTCACCCTTGAGATGTACAATGTGACTGAATGTGTTTCTTGGAATACAGTGAAGCATACTATGCTGTTTATGACAAGGCTGCTAATTTGATACAGTCTTAATCCAAGGCACTAAATCTCTTTGAGCTTTCATGTCCTCTTCTGTAAGAGGATAATTCTTGACTTATCAACCTCATGGGATTACTATAAAGAAAAAAATACAAAAATACTATAGTGGAAGTCGTTAGTAATAATTATTAATAATGTTTTATTGTATTGTTCTTAAATTGTGTATCTTCTGAATTTTTCCAACTTCCTTTCAGACACTGAATTTTGTTTCCCTTCCTTGAACAGGGAGTGAAACACGCAAGGTTAGCACAAACTCTTTCCACACCACTCCAAACACATCACTGGGAATGGCTCAGGCAACACCGTCCAAGGTGCAGCCGTCACCCACTGTGCACACCAAGGAAGCATTGGGTAAAGTGTTTTGTTTGAGTGTAACTCATCTGACCAGAAATCAGTGAAAGCTCCTTTTCATCCATGTTTACAGTTCCTCTTTCCGTTCTTTTAAGGTTTCATCATGAATATGTTTCAGGCTCCTACACTTCCTGATACTTCAGATGACAAAGATGAATGGCCATCTCTAGATCAAAAGGAAGATGCATTTGAAGCCCAGTTTCAAAGTAATAACACTCTTTAAGAACTACTAAGTGCACAGCTTTTTTGGGTGGTTGTTATGGGAAAGATCAAGGATCATACAGGACCTGAATCTGCCCTTGATTAGCTTGTCACACAAGGGCAGGGAATGTTTGAACTGAAAAATATGACAGTTTAACAAGACTCAATGCATTTCATGAATTTATTTTGTTTCTAAAATAAATGGCAGTAACTGCTAAAGAAGGACAGACTCCTATAGAGGAAGGCAGAGTACTTGAGCCTCACCTGACAGAGGAATGGCTAGTGGAGTGTGAGAGGCCAGCAATAGCCCACCCTTATCTATAGTCAGTTTATCCTGGAAACCGAAAGAAATCATGGTAAAGAAAAATAGTACCTGGTTAGACTCAAGAGGGCTTGAAATAAAAAGCTAAGAGTGCAGTCTTCCTTCTGGGTAGTAGAAAACAAAGATGTCAATAGCTTTACTCAGTAGTCAGGAGGCAGTAACCCTATGCAGGAGGATGATGAACCTGCTTTACCAAAACCAGGAACACAAAGCACCGAGGCTTGAGTGTTCACCCTTGGGGTCCTGACTCAGTTACTTCATGTCAGTAGAGTTATATACTTCCTCGTATTTGAAGACGGATAATCATTTCTTTTCTGTAAGCTGTTATTATTTAGAGTTGAAGCTAAACCTAAGAGATAGTGTTTTTTTCCCCCCTAATGCAATAATTAAATAATTTTTTCCTCTTTAGGAAATGCAGAATCTTTTGGGACTGGGGGAATCAATAAGATTATCTCTTCCTTGACATCTGCTTTTCCTGTGTTTGAAGATGGAAACAAAGAAAATTATGGGTAAAGGAGTATCTATTTACTATAATAGGAGTATCTATTTACTATATATATTAGTTTCATAGCACAGATGTCACTGTTGTTAAGTGACATAGGTGCTACAAGGTTCCTTGGGCCTCTGGGCCGTGAGGTTGTGAGAGACTGTGACCTCCCCATCATACTGTAAGTTCCAGTCTCAGCTCTGCCCACCATGAGCTTTTGAGCACTGGCCCAGGAGATCGTTGCTTAAGCTTTGCAGACCTACAGTGCTCTGCATAAGTTTCAAGCAGTGTATACTTATTCCTCCTCCGCCTACTCCCTGATGAAAACTTGTGTTAAAAAGGGAAAACTGGGGTTTTAAACTCTTGGAGAACTGAGGGAATCTATTTGATGTAGTATTAGGTATGAAAGAATACATAGGGTTCTACACGTACTGTATTTACATTTGTAGGATTGGTCGAGTAGAAAAGGAGTAACTTACATCAGGGCATGCAGCAGGAAATGTTTTGTGGCTGAGGAGATACCACTCATGGGCCCTGTCTGGGAACATAGGAATTTTCATTTAATCATTTAAACCATGGGTAGAGAAGTGTCAGTGTGAATTAAAGGTATTCATTTTGAGGTAGAAAATAGAAAGGGCCTACTCAGCCCTCAGAAATATCATAGCTGGACCAAGCACTGGAAATAAGAAGTAAAATACATTGCATTTTTGACATTCTGCTGGCCATGGCTCTGACCCATTCATCCCTAAAACTGTTAAGTCAATATAGTAGAAATTTCTGTTTTTTCTACCCTTGCTTAAGTTCTTATAGATCTACTTTTATATGCATAGTCAAGTTAATTCATTTTACCTAGTTTTGTAACTATTAAAATAAGGACAAGGCATGTAAATATTTAACTAATGAAATAAGACAAGTGGAGAATGTTTCTGATACTCACTTGAGTGGTAGCATTTATTTTCTTAGCATACTATTATAATTTTGCAAATCTTGCCTTAGATTACCACAGCCTAAAAATAAACCTGCTGGAGCCAGGACATTTGGAGAACGCTCTCTAACCAGATTTCCTTCAAAATCAAATGTAAGTAAATCTTTGCTTCATCCATGAAATGTTTCTTACAACCTTTTCCTCTTCATTTTAGCAAATGATGTACTAATCAAAATGAGACATTACTGTAAAACTATTGAAAAATATGTTAAAGCCGGGCATGGTGGTGCGTACCTTTAAGTGCAGCCTACAGTGCAACTGAGACTAGGAATCACTTGTGTCCGTGGATTTAAGACCCGCCCAGGGCAGCATAGCAAGTCCTATTCTCGAAAAATAGCTGGACGTGGTGGCGCACGCACCTCTAATCCCAGCTACCTGGAAAGTTTGAGCCTGGGGATTGCTTGAGTCCATGGTACCCCGGGCAACGTGAGCCGCGGTTCCCAGGGGCAAAATAGCGAGACCGAGACCTAGTCTGAAAAAAGAAAAAGAAAAATATGTTATATGAAGTGTGTTTTTGAGCCATATTATTTTGCAGTTATTTTACTAGCTGATTCTAAGACTGGAGCAGAAAAAATACAAGATGGACCTAGAGCATTTTGTAATGCCAAAAAGTAAGGAAGTGCTTAAGCAAAAGAACAAGTAGCCTCCTGAACAAACCAATGGGACAGTTTTCAGATTTGAAACAGAAAATAAGTAGAACAAGATAGCATCAGATTATAATCCAAGAAATAAAATAAATATCTATTGATAGAAATTGGAGAGAAAGAATAAACTTCCTTGTAGAAGAATTCCAAGTAATATAGAAGGAATGAATAGCAATAGAAATTAACTGATGAGCACTAAAATTAGTAAGTGAAATTTTAAGTAGAAACAGGTTATTTGGGTAGCTTTGAAGTATTCACCCAAATTATTAATTTACCATTTGTTCACAAATTCTTTGGTATTCCTTTTTCTGGGAGCAGAACTTATTTTATCCCTTTTTCTGGGAGTGGAGTTTATTTAACTCACCTCCTTTTGGAGGCTAGATGTATAACTTGCTTTCAGCTAATACAAATAGAGTGTGGAAAGGGGAAAACAGTAACCCGAGGTAAGGAAATCTGGCAGCCTTCTTTCCCAGGTTTCTTGTTAACTCCTTCGGTAACAAGTGGTGCTCTCCTGTGTCCCCTCATATGATGTAATAAGAAAGGGCACTTTACTCTGATGCTCTTCCCAAAAATTCATATCCTCAGTCAAGTCATGAAGAAACATTAAATAAATTGACTATTGGGGGGGGGGGAACAGTTTTCAAAGATATGTCTGAGAAAGACCAATAAACTGGCCTTCACTCAGGACCAAGGAGACATATGACTAAATGTAGCATGGCTGCCCAGATTGGATCCTGGAGCAGAAAAAGGTCACTAGTAGAAAAATGAAATCCAAATAATGTTGACAATTGCTAGTACTGTTTGGTTTTACAGATGTTAACAGAAGAAGTTTGATGAAGAGTCTGTGAGAACTCTGTACTATTTTTGTCAGCCCTTTGTAAATCCACACTTTGCAAATTAAAAAAAAAAGTCAAAATTGAAAAGCAAAAGCATGACCCCCACCTACAGAGTGCCTTCACTGAAGCATCCCAGTTAGAAAGAAAAAACACAACCAAGATTCACTGGGTGTGTGTCAGCTAGGCCTGTCTCTCTGCTAATTCCTCATTTTGTTGGATGTTTAGAAAGCATTACAGGGTTAAATTTCAGCACAAAAGGAGAAGAATCCTTCTTCCCCCCCCCCTTTTTTTTTTTTTTTTCAGTTTATTTTTCGTTGTAGGAAGTCCCTCAGACTGAAGAGTTTTTGGATGATTCAACCATCTGGGGTATCCGCTGCAACAAAACCCTGGCACCCAGTCCCAAGAGCTCAGGAGACTTCACCTCAGCGGCACAGCTTGCATCTACACCTTTCCACAAACTGCCAGTGGATGCTCTAGAAGATAAAGGTGTGTTACACTATTTAGGTGTCATCTGCAAGTCTTTCAGTTTTGTAGTTTTTTTCATAAAAATTCTAAACGAGAAGTTTAAATTCATTCATTGAGTCTTTTCCTTTTGCCTCTCTTTGTAAAGTTTGTGTGTATTTTAAAAAATGTATTTATATTTAGATTACAGATTAAGGAGAAAAACCTATAGAAGCATTTTAGATAAATATATATAATACAACCATTTGTATAGAGTCGACGTTTGTTTTATGTTATGTAATGAACTGGGCGTGGTGACATGAGCCTGTTGTCCAAGCGCTGGGAGGCAGGAGGCCTGGGATCACTTGAGATCGTGGGTTTAAGACCACCCCAGGCAACATAGCAAGACCTGGTCTCAAAAAGGCAACCAGGCACGGTGGCACATGCCTATAATCCCAGCTACCTGAGAGGCCAAGGCTGGTGATCACTTGAGTCTGTGGAATCAGCCCTACCCCGAGCAACATAGCGAGACCTAGTCTCAAAAAAATAAATAAATAAATGAACAGTCCTCTATAACAGATTTAAATTATTTGAATGCTAGAAATAATAAGTATTTTCGGATTTGACAAGTGATAAATAGCAAATTATAGTCCTTGATATGTCTATAAATTTTATTACTCTAGTGATGTAACCAATTACTATATTCAAAATACCATTTTCTTATTTTTTTTAGTGATCTGATGTTAAAAGACTAATGGTAAAACTCACAAATAGTCCTTATTTCCTGCGAACATATCAGTACTAGGTCAAAGATCTTTTTATCTCTAAATTGAATCTTAATATATGACATTGCTTGAGCGAAGATAATTATTACCTAATTATTAACCTATAAAATATATGAGCTCTGGGACCCCATTACTACTTTGATGGCTATTGATTTACTAGCTGAACTCATCACTGCTAGCATTTTTGCAAAAATAGCAATTGTTTACCGAAGTGCTGTAGGAGAGAACTGTTGAAGAATTTCACTTCCACCAGCATCTTTAAATGTGAACTCTAAATCTGTAAATTTTAAACTAAAGAATAAAATTTTTTTTTCTTACAGGACTAATCCAGTTATTTTTTCTAAATTTTCAGGGAGCATTCAATTGAAATTTGGACAATTGCCAAGTGCCATTATAAGGTTGCTACTTTAGTACAAAAGCTGTCAAACTTTTCCCATTAAGGAAAACTTGTCCTGTCGAAAGTCTGCCAAAAGTCAATATTAGCTGTACTTGGAGTGTTTGCCACTTTGGTTGCATAAATAGTTAATATTCTAGTACTCAAAAAGTACTAGCACCTTAGTATGGCATTATCGAATAAAATTCAGTGTAATACTTGGCTATATGTAATATTAACATCACTTAGTAGAAATATATTCTTTATTTCTACCCTATCTAGTTTGTCTAGATAATACTGTTCTAGCTATCTAAGTTAAAAGGAGTACGAAATAAGTATTGCCAGGTATTTTCTTAATGTAAATACTTTGAATCACTTCAGTGAACTAAATGCTAACTAAATAAAGTAGGTCATACTAAAAAACTCCAAAATCTGTTCCCTCCAGGCATGAGGCAGCCTTTTATTCTCCATGGTGCTCTCAAAGTAGAGTGTGCATCACTGCCCTCGACCCCCCAACATGGACCTTCCACTCTTTGGACCCTTTTCTTTTGATTAAAGTTGAAATACTCATATGTATTAGTAAGAGCACCTAGGTGTGTGTTTTTTTTCTTTTGGTTTTTAATTTTTCAGCACATTTACCATGGAATACTATTTTGAAATTATAGTGAATATCAGTGTAACAAGGAATTCTAGGCTTTATAGCCATATAAAATTGTATGTTTGTGTACATGCATATAATGTCTGCCTGTCATTTTCTTTATGCTTTAGAAAATGTATTAGCAAAACAGTATGCCCACATGACTCTGGGTTCTGGTGCAGGAAACATGGTGGGCCACTCAAAAGACAGCAAATTCAGGTATGATGGTATATATATGTGATTCTGTCACTCTCCGTTTTCATTCTAGTTTTGTTCTTAAATATTTTTTTAACATTAAACAAAAATATGGCATGTTTTTTGATCCATGATACAACCCCACTTACAGTTAAATCAGAAATTACTCTCTGTAGATAGAGATTAGAAGGAATGTAGATTAGGAAGGATGTAAAGAGGACAAAATCAGGAGAGGGATGAGCATAAGGGATCATGATGATGATTCATTGGTAATATGGTGGTAGGAGACATATGGGGCATACAATAATGTAAGGGAAGTGTGTGTGTATGTGTGTGTGTGTGTGTGTGTGTATGAAACGAATTTTAAAGAAGAGGAAAAAGAAATACAGTGACTGGCCTAACCATTGAATATGTCAGGGGATGAAAGAAGAAGTGGAATAGCAGAGAATCCCTGTGGGAATGTTTTCTGTGACTGATTTCTCTTTTAGGAAGTTAGGATGTTTAAATCGTTTATGTGTTGGTGCAAAATACAGACTTAGCACACATGAATGGTGACACCACAGGAGAAGGGTATTTCACCTCTATGATATTCAGCCCAAAAACCAATCCTCGTCTAGAGATGAGGAGAACATCAGGGAATAAAAAAATTAGAAGGCATTCTATAAAATATTTTGCCAACTCCTCAAAACTGTTCCGGTCTTGGGAAACTGGGGACTTTCATGTGACTGAATCCAATAAGCATCTGATCATGATATAGTTTCTAACCTTTTTACCACATCCAGTCCAATTCAGGAGCAGAGCCCAGAGCCAGCACTCTGCACAGACATATCTCCAGCATCCGTATCCTGCCCGAGTCAGCCTGCTGTAGCTGGTGTGCTGAGCCGCGAGGCTGCGCAGAGCCTTGAGGCTTGCAGACTCACAGATACTGACCCTGGTGTGGCCGAGGAGCATCCACATGCCAGTACTGGGCTCCAAGAAGAACAAATGCAAACCAGTTTGCTTGGGAATGTCAGTGCTCCAGGTATGAACAGAAGCTCAATCTTGATTGTCCCTATGAGTTAGAAGAATAACCAGGTAAAAGCTGCTCCGTTACAGAAGCCCCAACAACAAGAACTTGCGTGCTGTAGAACATGCATGAGTAGAACACAGTACAAAAGGGGCATTGCTGCACCACAATGTAGAACAATGGTAACATACTTGAAGGGCCAGTCAGTCTGTGTTGCTTGTAAAAGGCATCAGAATAACTACTCTTGGAGGAAGGTATTGGAATTGGAGGGCCTACTGTGTGTCAGGCATGTAAGCTACCACTATTATCCCCATTTTACAGAGAAACAAACTGAGGCTCAAGGTAAAGGGACATCCTCTACTGGCATGTCACACGGTCTTGCATAAGTGATTAAGAGCACAGACTCTGGAAATAGACTGACTAGGTTCTAACCTTAGGGCCCCTTCTTCAGCAGTCATGTGATGTGGCCAGGATGATTTTAATTCTCTGTGGCTCTCTCTTCTTTTTGTAATGTGGAGGGAACTGTGGTACTACATTAGAGTCTTGCTGTGAGGTCCAAGTGAGTTACTAAAGGCAAAGTACCCAGAGTAGTGTCTTCCGTGTGCATTGCACTCAGGAAGTTTTAATCATGCTGAAGTAGTGTTTGATATTTCTACTACTAGAATGTTTTGGATAGCATTCTAAATTGAACGGAAACTTTTATTCACACAGTACCTAACATACAAGTGTTCGAAGACAGTGTGTTTTGTAAGTTTGAGTGGAGAAGCAATTTAAAGACTGTCTACCTAGGCATAGTAGTAGTTGATAGCCAAGTCTACCTTTAAGACATGTACTTATCATTATAGTAAAGGCAGAATTCAGTAGTTCCAGGTGAATGAACTTGTTGTCTTCCTGCCCTTTTTGTTGATGTCTTTTATCACATCTGAAATAGGTCTCAGGTTGTAGATTTAAAATGACAAGTATTAAGCTGTACAGAGCTACCCATTTTGACTTTTGAAGCTAGCTCTTATTTGAATCAGTACTCCTTAAAGACTTTTGAAAGCTTATGTAGTTGCTGTCTATACTTGATGTTATTTCTTCTAAAATTCTTGAGTACTGAATTGTTTTGTTTCTTGTTTCCATTCCTTTAAGACTTCATTGTTGAGAACCCATGGGATGATAAGTTGATTCTCAAGCTTTTATCTGGGCTTTCTGTACCAGTGAGTACCTATCCAAACACCTTTGAATGGAATTGTAAGCTTCCAGCCATCAAGCCTAAGGCTGAATTTCAACTGGGTAAGAATTATATTTAATATAACTTTTAAGTTCTTGTTTCTCTTTGGGAAGCTGTTGTTAATCCATGTATGTGATTCTCCTGATTCTTCCATCATCCCTACCACCCCTTCCTGCTTCCAGTAAAGAGCTTTATCTAGAGTATTAAACAGAGAACATTTTCTTAAAGCCATCAGTAGAGAATTTTGATTGTTGTTGAGAATATAACTTAAAAGTGGCAATTTGGCAGTGTCTATCAAAATTAAAAATACTTACTCTTAGACCCAGATCACCTTTTAAGAATTTCCTGCATATATTTGTGTATACATTAAAAGATGACCAGTGCATGCGAACAGCAGATTAGAAACACCATAAGTATCTACAGGGCCACTTAATAAATCAAGGAATATCTCTGCAGTAAAATATAGCTCATTCTGATGCTAGGGAATGATTGCAAAGCCTGCTATTAAGTGAAAGCACACACTGATATTATAAGCTGCCTTTTATTTCTTCAAAGGGGAGGAATATAATATATATTCAAACTTGATAGCTTTTCCAGAAAACATTTGAAGGATACGTACAGCTAACAAAAATGGTTAACTAGTGGGAAACATTGTGGATATGAATAACTACAGGAGTAAACCTTACTTTTTAAAACAATAGACTTGACCTTTTAATAAAATCCTCATCTCTACCTCCCCCCCTTCCACAAAGATTCCCCTACTATCAACACCATGCATTGGTAGGGTACATTTGTTAAAGTTGATGAGCCAGTGTTGATACATTATTATTAACTAAAGTTCATAGTTTACATTAGGATTCAATTTTATGGAGTACTTTCTGTGGGATTTGACAAATCTATGATTCCTACCCATCATTACAGCATCATACAGAATAGTTTTACTGTCCTGAAACTATTTACCTGTCAATCCCTTCCTCCCTCCACCTGAAACCCTGACATCCACTGGTCTTTTTACTATCTCCCCAATTGTGCTTTTTCCCGTAAGTCATCGTTGTCACCATGAGGATTAGACTTAGCCAACTGATTTCCTTCACTTTGCTACATGCAATTTGAGGCTCCTTCAGGTCCTTATATAACTTGACAGCTTTTTTTAATCACTGAGTAATAGTCCATTGTGTGAGATTACCATAGTTTACTTAACCTTTTACCACCTGGAGGATGTCTTGATTGCCTCTGAGTTTTGACAAGTATGAATAAACTGTTCTACATACCCCTCTGCAGTTTTTGTGGGATGTAAGCTTTCAGCTCTTTTGGAAAAATACCAATGAGTGTGGTTGCTGAATCTTATAAGATTGTGTTTGTATGAAACTGTCAGACTATAAGGTGCTATGCTTATCTAGGTAGGGATTAGACAGTTTCCTCTTTGTTGATACTCTTTAAGTATCAGAGGATAAAATTTGTGACCTTAATTCTGTCTCTTTCTGTCTCTGGGTTTCTCCACAGGGTTGTTCTGGGTAAGGTGTGAAGTGTCAGTTCTTTCTCTTGCAGTCCACACTGCAGACTTGGTGTGGTTTCTGCTCCAAGCTCCTCTCTGTCACGTAGTTTATTCTCCTGTTTCTGGAACAGTTTGCCCTGTGACCTCACCTCTAATGAATCCAAGAAGACTTAGTGGTTTCAGTTCAGTTTTTTTCTTGTGAGAGTATAGTGGTTAGGACGAGGAAACCTACTTTTTTTATATTTGATTATCAACATGTGGATTTTTTTTTTAATTTGTCTAAAATTAATGACAATTTCACCTCTATGGTATTTCTCCCAAAACCCCATAAGCTTATTTAAGGGAAAGCTACACTTGCTTCACATATTATTGCTTCAGTAGAGTTCTTGACTACTGAATTCATTCAGTGTTAATAAAAAATATCAAGACAAAGCCAGTTAGAGTTCATAACTGAACACACCTGACCAGTGCTTCTTGGGACTGTCATGGTCACCAAAAACAAAAATTCCAAAACTCCACACTGGAGCAGAGACTAAGGAGACTTGATGAGTGTGTCCTGGAACACTAGGGGAAATGAGTGGGATCTGAGTAGTATGGAGCATAGCTAGTAGTAATAGACCAACCTTGGTTCTTTAAAGCGTACCATGATTATATAAAAACCAACAACAAAAGAAATGGCACAGAACATACAGAAACTCTATAATCTCTGGAACTTTTCTGTAAACTGAAAACTATTCTGAAATGATTTTAGCTTCAATTAAAAAATTTAACTATAGGAAATAATGGTACAAGTATACTCTGCCTTTCATGTTCTGATGCAAAAATACTTACACTTTTCGAAGACACTGGGCTTTACTTAGCACTTCACAGAGGTTTTCTGCACATCTTTAATAATATCACAGTGGTCTAGCCAAGCAGGCAGGACAGATGATACCTCCTGATATATGAGCTCATCAGTGAAGAGAGTTCCTGCTGCTGAGTGACGTGCCTGGTGCTCAGCAGAGCTGCTCTTGGGCTCCATCTCTCCATTAAAAGGGGGCTGTCTTGTGACAAGTGTTTAATTTTTCTCTAAGATGGGGAAACATCTCAGGGAACTATATCCATTTGTATTTATTAAAGCAATTAAAATATAAAGAAAGTATTACATATTCCATGTTGCTAATCTATGTCATGAGCATTTTTTTCCTTCCATTTTGACATATCTACCTTCTAAGGCTCTTTGCAGATATATATTGATTGTCTTCTTGGGGAAGGAGCTTTTGCCCAAGTCTATGAAGTGACCCGTGGAGATGTGCATGATACCAAAAACAAACAGAAATATGTCTTAAAGGTAAACAATTGAGCAATTTTTGTTTGGTGTGAAAATGAATTTTAAACTTGAGTTTGTCAGCCAGGTTTTTCTTTTTTAAGACAGTGCTAGTTTCATTTATTTCAATGGTCATCAGTTAAAAATCAAAACCTACCCTGCAAAGATTCAGAGTTACCTTACCACTAAAATATCATAGCAAGTGCCCTACCTCAGGGCCAGTTAATAGTTTGTCATCACTTTCTAGCTCATTGGCTTTGTTAAGATGGAAGTGGCTCTCTTGCTATCATTTTCTAGAACATGAGACTGGATATGAATAACGCATACCTGACTTGCAGGTCCAGAAGCCTGCCAACCCCTGGGAATTCTACATTGGGACCCAACTGATGGAAAGACTAAACCCAATTGTGCGACATATGTTTATCAAGTTCCATTCTGCCTACTTCTTCCAGAATGGCAGTATACTAGTAGGCGATCTCTACAGTTATGGGACACTATTAGTAAGTGCATTCACTCTTGTGATATATACATAAGTTTGAAGTTCACTTTTGGCTTGTTGCCTCGATCATAGCTTTTGTAGTTGGTGCTTTTATTTTGGTGGTAGCTGGAGCTAAAGCTGTTGGCTCGTGTTAAATTACATTAACCCTGTGCAGCCTATTCAGGATTCTACTTTCTTCTGTTTTTAGAATGCCATTAACCTCTATAAAAACACCCCTGAAAAAGTGATGCCTCAAGCTCTAGTTCTGTCTTTTGCTATCAGAATGCTCTACATGATCGAACAAGTCCACAACTGCCAAATCATTCATGGAGACATTAAGCCAGATAATTTCATACTTGGGAACAGGCAAGTGTTGTGTGTGTGAAGGGGTTCTTCTCTTACTATTTCCCATCAGCCTGTTGTGATTCGTGCTCATGCAGTCTGGCCCTCATTTGTATCTACTGCAGATTTTTGGAACAAGATGGTGAAGGTGATATATCTGCTGCCTTGGCTCTGATTGATCTGGGTCAGAGTATAGATATGAAACTTTTTCCAAAAGGAACTACATTTACAGCAAAATGTGAAACATCTGGTTTTCAGTGTATTGAGATGCTCAGTAACAAACCATGGAATTACCAGGTATGGAACTGAAGTAAGACATTTGAAAATAATCTTGTTTATTATGCTTACTATATTTTCAATGTGATATATCTGGTTTGAGCTTGTCTGCTCTTCTGTCCTTGGATTTAGGTCAGACTTAAATGATGCTTTCAGTTACAAACATGTGAGCGATTGGGGTCAGACCAGAGCAGTCCTAGAAGGGGTAAGGAGGACAGGGAGAGAGACGAGGGTATGGTATTCAGCCCTGTGTGATGAAATGAAGGACTTGAGAAGGACACAGCAGCTCACGGGAAATAGCTCCCCAAGGTACTACCTCAGGAGGTGGTGAGTGATCTGTTGTCCAGGGAAGCCTCCAGCAAAGCCTCCTACAGGCCTTCAGTAGGATATATTATCAGGACAGTTGAACAAATCCATCCCAAAATTCTTTAAAAGTAAAATCCTGTGATTATTTAGCTTGCTGCCTAAGGTAAAGTTAATATGTTCCTGTGTAAATTATTTTAAATATATATACCTACATTTTCTTTATAGGTTGATTACTTTGGAATTGCTGCAACCGTGTACTGCATGCTTTTTGGCACTTATATGAAAGTAAAAAATGAAGGAGGAGTCTGGAAGCCAGAGGGTCTTTTTAGAAGGTAGGTACTGTCATTGATACAAGAGAATAAATATAGTGGGATATTGGGATCCAGCTGGTGGGAAATAGATCTCTGCCACTGCATGGAAGCTGCATTGGGGGAGAAGCTGAACTAGTACAGTCCTGGGTGTGAGTGCAGAGAGTGCATCTCGACATCACGGCTGCTGTTCCCCTGCTGGTAAAAGCAGCCACTGCCCTCAGAAAACCAGTGAAAGATCTTGGCCAAGTGTGTGGCATTCTGTAATTGCTCAAGCCTCTTGAACCTTTTAGAGAAATCACCTCAAATCACTACATCTCTGGTTTTAGTTGGCTGCCTTTGCAAATGGAAATAGCAGCCTACTTCCTTTAGATAATTCTTAAAATAAGCAAAAGAGAGCTATTAAAAGACTTTTCATAATGTACATGAAAGTGCTTTGTAAGGTATCAAGTAATATGATGAGGTAACTGTCTGTCTCAGGGTTGAGTTTAAGTACCATTCCTGTGTGACTGTAGTTTTCCTAAGTCCAGTTTCTCATTTATAAAATCAGTAAAAACTAGACTAGACTTGAACTCTTCTTATCAGATTAGATGGTCACACTAAGTATGTGGTACATGCATATTCATTATAGCATTTTACTTTTAACTTTTTTGAAGTTTAAATACATATGTGCGAGTACATTCATCTTAACTGTACATCCTAGTGGATTTTTACATGTTTATACCTTTTTGAAAGAATTTCAAATAGGACTCCCACATACACACCCACTCACCTCAACAATAGAAATAGCAGTTGAAAATAATTTTTAAAAATGTCATTTATGTAAACAAGTTTAGATTCAGGCACTAGAAGAACACTTACAACCACAACGGTTTATCCTGCCGAACAAGTCATCAGATTTAGATACTTTATTTTTCTCTCTTGTTCATTAACCAAAGAGCCTGGTAGTTATTCAGAAAGCTTCCATCTCTGCCCACCACTGTAGAGAAAAGACTGAAGTTGGAAGCTTCAGCACACCTGATGATAACAGGCTGAATTTCCTATTTGGAAAACAAATTTAGTTGTGTGGGGCATAACCTCAGTGTCTGATCTCTTGTTCTAAAGTTTTCTCAGTCAGCTTTCACAAGAACACCCAGGCTCCCCAGACAGCACTGCCTGTCCTCTGGTCCTGGCGCATCACAGTCAGCCTTCTCCGAACCATCTGACCAGAGCATCATTCTTATATATATACATCGTTCTAGCATGGCTAGCCAGAAACAAAAGTTTCCTTTTTAAGAAACTAAGCTTTTTCCCACTAAGAGCTATTATTAAAAGATTACTTATTTTGAGTCACGTTTTTGAAACAAAGTATATAGACTTTTCATCGAATCTTTAGTTTTTTTATAATACTCAACACTTCAATTTTTGATGTGTCAAACTGTATGGAGGTGCAAGTTATATGGTCAGCTGTGCAGGCCTGTGAAAGTCAGGTATGGCGTGTGGTTGTTTGCCTATTGAGTGTGATGTTTATCTTTTTCTTTGTCCCTTCAGGCTTCCTCACTTGGATACATGGAATGAGTTTTTTCACATTATGTTGAATATACCCGATTGTGATCATCTTCCATCTTTGGAACTGTTAAGGCAGAAGCTGAAGGAAACATTTCAACAACACTATGCAAACAAGATTAGGACCCTGAGCAATAGACTTATTGTTCTACTCTTAGACTATAAGCGTTCTCGAAAATAAAATATCAACACTGTAAATATCATTTTGTAAATGCTTGCCTGCTCCCTTTGAACCTGAATATTTCCACACTTAAGGTTTATTTAAATGTTTCTTAAAAATAAACTCCACAAAATATATTGCTTAGATGTTATAAATATTTCAACAAAATATGTAACATGATAAGCTTCTGGTAGCAGGCTGACTAAGCTGCTCTTGGGATGCAAGCATTCATGAGAATAATTTGTGAACATCCTCTAAAATCACTCTTTAGACATTAACCTGTTCACTTTAGCTCAAAGGGTCAAGAGCAAGCTTTTTCCCTCTGAATTTCAGGAGTTGTATTTGCAGCAAATAAGCAAAACTCTCCAAACAGGTCAAAGGGACTTCAAGTTTTAATTAATAAAATCTGCTTGTCCCATATTGTATCTGTTCCTCATTGCTATGCATGGAGAATATTACAGGTATAAATCATAATACACGAAAATCTCAAATCTTGAAAACAGTCTTATAAACTGTATAAATCATTTATTAGCTGTAAAATTTTAACAGCCAATTTAGCATGTATTGATTTTTTTTTGACTGAAATGATCCTATAATCTTTAATGCCCATCCTCTCCCTCCCTCTTCCTTTCTCAATATTAACATGAAAACATCTGAGGTGACACCCAACTTAAGAATACAGAGAGAATTGCTGCTTCCTCCCAGCCACCATGTTCCCCATCCCAGAGCAAGGATGCCCACCATTTTGATTCTGTCTATGCATATTTCTATATATTTTTGATACAATTAGCACGGTTCTGGTTTGCTTTATTCACTTAATCTGTAGTGACAAATACAAGTACATATGGAATGGCCAGGTTCTTGCTAATGAATCATACTTGATTTTGATATCCCTATAGTGTAAATTCCCAAAGAGAAATTGCTGGATCAAAGGTGACCATTTGCAAATAGCCTTCTTAGGCTATTTGTGCCCACAAGTACCAGAGTCTTCGCTGCACCTCACTCCCAGGACAGGTCAGGGCTATACAGGTCTTGCTGCTTTCATGGGTGAAAAACTGAACTTGTCCTCTACATATAAGGCACAAATATCTATCCCAATTTGTCATCTGTCTCAATTTCTTAAGATTTCTGTGACCATGAGATTTTTTTAAATTTTTGTTTTGTACTTTGATTATAAAGTTTAAGGTTTTTTGGTCCTAAAACGCCACTCTCAATTTGAGAAAGTCCTCTTTTAAATATTAGAGCTCATTTAAATACTTAGGACTCAACTTTTGATTGCTAATTTTAAGTCAGATTTTTTTTTTTTTTTGAGACTAGGTCTCGCTATGTTGCCCAGGGTAGTCTTGAACCAGCGAACTCAAATGATCCCAAGCCTCTTGCCTCCCAGTGTTTGGACAACAGGTACACTCCACCACTCCTGGCTGTGATGTATTTCTTCATTTGAATACATGAAGTCTTCTGAAAGTTCCAAGATAATAACTACTTGTCAAAATTTCCTGGGACTTTGAGAGGAGGCCTGGGCAGGGGTGGGCTGGGCATTGTCTTAAGCTCTTTGAGGCTTATCCTGAAACTTGGTGATGCTGGCCGAGAGGCATTTAGTCATGCCAAAAGTAGCTGTCAATTTTCTTGGGCAAACCAATGGGAACTATAATGCTCTTTTACAGTTTTCTTGCTCTCCTTTAGCTCTTCTTTCAATCTATACTGGTCTACATCATTCCCCTAGAAGAATGTACCATTATTTAACCAGTCACTTAATTGGTTTTGTGATTTTATTGCAACGACAACAAAAAGGAGAGTTGCTACGAATATGTCTCTGGAATTAATTAGTAGAATAAGCTCCAAAATGCTTTTACTTTGAAAATAAAGAATGGAGCCTCCATTGCTGATTACATATTATACATAGTTTGGAAGAAAGTTGAAAATGACCTAGAACAGAACCAACTATAAATGCACTCAAAATGTCATAAACTGAGCACTGACAAGCAAAGCCAGATTTATGGGATTTTTTTCCCCATTTGAAAATTACTTTTTTCCAAAGAAACCAAGATTAAAGAAGGTAGCCGTGCTCTTTGGTTAAATGTGTCACTACACAGCACACATCTATCTGCACAAAGAACAGAAACTAGAAGTCAGCTCTGAAAGGAGTGAGTTCCAGCTCACTCCACTAAGGAGACAAGTTTCCCTGAAGACAGAACTGCGTCTTCTTCATCTGTGTCTCTTAAAAGCTGAGGGTCCCTTCTTCATCTGTGTCTTTTAAAGCTGAGGGCCCCCTCTTCGTCCGTGTCTCTTAAGAGCTGAGGGCTCCTATGTGCACAAACTATCTTTGATAGAGGCATTTCCTAGTCATTTTTAAGCCCTGCTCCACTTTCTGAGTTCTAACTCTTAAGTTCAGTTCTGCAGGAGATTCAGAGATGCTTGCTACCAGTGCCATTCGTGGTGGCTTATATATGTATGATCTGAAGCAGTGATGCTAAAGTTAATTTTCCTTTAAAACATACCTAGGAAAGCCAGGTGTGGTGGCACACGCATGTAGTCCCAGTTACTTGGGAAGCTGAGGCTGGGGATCACTTGAGTCTGCGGGTTCGAGATAACCCTGGGCAACATAGCGAGACCTAGTCTCCTTAAAAAAAAAAAAAAAGAAAAAAAAACCTAGGAAATTACAGGTGTGCCCCGTTTCTACCAGAAGAGTGGTTGGCACTGGCGCAGTACACACACATACCAGAAAAGCTAGTCTATCACTCTGCACCTTTACTGAGCTCAGATCCTCGGGGTCATCGTCCTTGGTGCTCCTTCCTCATCTGTCCTGTTGGTTGTATCCCTGACTGTTTCAGACAACCCATTCTTGGATTGAAGGGACTTCTGGCAGACTACGCTGCTATGACAGAGAACCCACGCAGCAGCTTAGAAAAAATAGAAGAGATAATTTCAATCTTCCTTAGTCTGGGGCAAGCCACCCCATGCTGGCACCCACTCTGCCATCCTCCACAGAGTGCTAGTCTTGTAAGTTGCTATGGCTGTTGCCATTTCCTAGCGCACAAGAATGAGGGCAGGGTGAGAGTGCTTCCCAAGGACAAAACGGGTGAGATGCAAACTCAGTTGTGTCCGCCCTCAAGCCAGATTTGATCACGTGGTCCCACCCCTACCAGCAGGACTGAGGATGCAAGCCCCCAGCAAGGAGTCATCTTCAGATCTGGACTTTAATGTAAAGGTGACTAGTTTACTGGCAGGCAAAACAAAGACTCTCCAAACACCAGGTTAGTGTCCTGCCAAGACTGAGCAGCAGCTGGGGCAGTAGGGCCCCCTGGTGGCCGCATGGCCACTGCACGTCAAAGACTGCAGCGTCATGAGCAATGATTGGATCCAGTAAGTGAGTTTGGGGATTTTCCTACTGAAGGGCGGGCACACACAGGCAGGCAGGCACACACACACACACACCATATAACTAGGTATACACCATAACTGCTTAACGTTAAACATAAAATACCCTAAGTCCCATGAATAGATGAATTCTTAAATGATAAACATAGGTGGGATAGAGCACTGGCAGTTTCAGTGTCTATCAATATGAAGCAATTGTTGGGAAAGAAGGGGTGAGAAGAAAGGAATAAACATAAACAGCACTTTTGACTTTTTATTGTATCTCAGCATGGACTTTTTTTATAATGGCTGCATTCTTTTCTAATTAAAAAAAATAAAGGTTCAGTATGTTTTCAAATATACATTGCATAAATTAAGCTGCAACATTAGTTTAATACTTTACATAATAATGTGTCAAATGTACAAGAAGAGTCTGAAAGGATGGCAGGACTCCTCAAACCCCTGCAGATGCATCAGCAAGAACCCAATCTCCCGGGATCAGGTCAATGGAACTGTAAAGCACCAATGTCAAACACCAGAGTGGTTTTAAAGCAGGAACAGCTTGTGTGAGAGCAAATGCTGAGACAGCTCCGAGCCAGCATCCCACCCATCCATTCCCCTCTATCCATCCTCACTGTCATGGGTATGAGGTATCAAGTTTTCAAGTGAGGAGATGAGGGGCGGAGAGGAGAACATGTGCATGGGGAGCCAGGCCTAGCCCCGGAGTCCACAGTCTTTACTTTGATGCTCTACCACATGGCCCGGAGGTCATCCTCAGATGTAAGGAGAAGGCCCTCACCAACCGGCTTCTGTTGGCAGTCTGACCATGACCCCTGAACCCATGAACTCAGACACAGAGAACTCAGGTCACAGAGACAGACATCCCCAGCCATTCCTCTACCTCATGGTGGAGCGGAGGGCTGCAAGCTGACCACTCCAGAAAGGATTACATGTGATCCAAATGCAACCGCCATCAAGGAGAGTCACAGTGAAAGACACAGAAAATAGAACGGTGGTTACCAGGGGCCAGGAGAGGAGGGAATGCAATTTTATTGTTTAGTGATCACAGAGGTTTGTCGCGATGATAAAAAAAAAAGTTCTGAAGATCTGTTGCACAGAATGTGAACACATAAAACACCACTCAGCTGTGCGCTTAAAATATAGAAGATGGTACAATTTGTTATGTGTATTTAGCCACAATTAAACATTTTAAAATAAATAAAGTAAATCCCTTTTCATTCCCCAGAAGGAGCATGTCACTGTCCTGGGAGATTTCCAGTTGGGTAATATTACCTCAGAGAGCAACTTAATCAAAATCTTACTGTAATTGTAACTTAATTAAAGCACCTCCCCATGAAGGAGAAGCAATTGCAACAGAATTTTATTTTCATGTTCATATTTTTCTTCATTTTGAATATGCACTACATTGAAAAGCGATTTACTAGAATGTGTTCATTTACAATACTTAAATAGTCAAAATTCATCCATCGAACACTGTGCAACAGCACTCTTCTTATAGAACAAAACCACATAAAAATAAATGAAACGTTTGTATACACCCGTGGGACAAACTGCACGCACACACACACATACACAACTGTAACTGTGTGTGGTAGTTTTACTCCCCACAGGGCTTCATGTGTGTCCCTGGCCATGCTGCCATGATGAGGCGTGGGGAAGGCAGGTGGGCAGGGTACCTCGAGGCAGCCCCCCATGTCTTCCTGCTGATGCTTCAGGATCGGGGCTAGTTCACAGGCTTAGCAGAACATGGGAGGGAAGCTGGACTGGGAAAGTCATCTCCAGATAGCATAGGCTAAATCCCCAGTTGTGTGAGAGCAAATGCCGAGGCCCTGTCATGCACTGTTTTCAAAATTGGGGTTCTTGGGATAGATGTCGCTGGGCGAGAATTTCAGAATCTCCTCCCAGGTGGGGCATTCATCCTCTGGAGCAATTTCAGACTCAAACATGCGCTGCAGCAAGGTATCCACTGTCTTGTACTCTAGGAGGAAGAAGAAGAGGGATGTGGATCTGCCTGTGTAGTGGGGGAGGGCTGCAGGGGCACCCATGTGGACAGAGCTAGGTGCTCCTGTAGGGTGGCCTCTGAGCATGGCAGCTAGACACCCATTGGAAGGAAACATGAAAAAGCCAGGAAGGACACACTCATCTCTTGGTGCAGACTACACTGATCTCCCCTGCCACTGAAGACTCTGGAGAACTAAGAGAAGGTCCATTCCAAGGACAGAAGAGGCTGGACATCTCAGAGGGGCTGTATACCCTGCTCCTGTGGTCTGTGTTGTATTTCTGAAAGCTTATCATAGGACACCCTAGTCAAAATACCAACTGAGTGGCTGATTTGGGTTTGTTCCACAAGTTAATGCACTGAGAATTATTAAGATAATTAAATAATCGTTAAGGACTCTAATTTCCAGTTATATTGTTAGATCCTAGGGATACAACAGAAAGAAAAAAAATGACTGTACACTGTTTCCTTTCCAGTCTACATGGGTAACAGATGAGACCCAGAAATCATTCCGTGTATATGCAATTGGCATGCATTGAAAGGAAGGGAAGGAGACCCAGTAGCCACATAGGAGAACCTGGCCTTCTTGGGGTACCAGGGGGCTTTCTTGAGGAAGTGCTGCCTAAGTGAAAACTTGAAGGGTGAGATGCTTCAACAATGCAAGTAAAGATGAGAGTGAGTGAAGGGAAGAAAATGGCATGTGCAAAGGCCCTGCGGCAGACAGGAAGAAGCAACAGATCAGAGGAACACACAGGCCAACAGGGCTGGAGAGCACAGGCATGGTGAGGATAGTGGGAAGGAATAGATGCTGAGATAGAGAGATATCAGGCATGAGGGGATGGAGGCCACAGAGGGAGCCTGAGCCTATCCTTGAAAATAGGAAGCCACTGAGGATAAGAGCTGCATTCTGGAAACATCTCACTGGCTGCAGTGAGAAGGTTTGATTGGAGAAAGCTCTATGTTTGGTTCAAACTTACTTTGTGAAGAAATTCTGAAGTACAATCCTTTGGCCCGCCTCTTGATGACTTTGCTACGCCCACTAAAGCCAGTTTTCTTGGAGTACACATCATCAAGGAGCATCCCCTCCTGCACTTTTTCCCTTCAAGGAAGAAGAAGCAATATGAACACACCATATCATGCCCAGCCACACCCAGGTCTCACATGAGGGACCAGGACACACGCTGTGGGCACACAGAGATAAAACATGGTGAGACCCATGGTGTGATGTCCACTTCCAAACATCGGTGAGCAACATTAAGGGAAAGGTGATATACTCACTCTTGGATTCCCACGCCCAGTTCCTGGATCTTCTTCTCAATAGCTGTCTCTACTTCACTCTTTTCTAATGAATATGCCACAAAAAATGTTTCCAAGATGAATGATATGAAGATACTGAGAGAGTGAAAGGTAAAGGGGTTTAGGCAGAATCAGTTGTGGTGACAGGAAGTCCAATGAACAACCAGGCCCCAAAAGAAGGCAACCCTGGGAAGAAGAGACAGACAAGCCAAGTGCCTCCTCAAGGACCAGACACATCTTCCAGTTGTTTGGAAAATCATTTACATCCTCGTTAAACAGAGAGAACTAAGAAGAAAACACAGTTCGTTTTGCAGGGGAGCTTAGGCTATGTGCTAACAAGCACTTCCTGCCAACAGGAAGACTATTTTCCGAGGCCGGGTTTCTATACAGCCTGGCTCCTCTGAACAAAGGGACCTAGAGTCAGTGTAGGGATGTCTATCTAGGTGAGCTGGGACAGTGAAGCTGGAACAAGCGCTGCTTGTCTCCCCACAGTCCGGGGCAGCAGAGGTAGGGACCTCACCATGTCTGCCCAGAGATTCACTGACATCCCAGAGCAAAACAAAGTCTCTCCTCTCTCTGCAGAGGGGAGCATGGACAGGTTCCAGGCAGTCCAAGATATGGCTGGGATCCTCCCTATGATGCAGCCCCTCAGCTGGTCCCCACCACACTGCTTGGGGAGTCAGGAATAGACGTAAGTACAGCTTTTGTGTGGAATCTTTTCTCCCTGTGTCCAAACCTGGTGCTTTCTGTGGGGGCCTATCCGACCTTAGCTGGGACATTTTGGAGTCAAAACCAGCAGGGTGGTGGGGTGGTCAAAGCATGTGGTAATGAAGGCACAGAAAGAGGCTGAGCTGGCCCCCAGCATGCAGACCCCCAGCTTGGTGAGAGGTGTGACAACCAGAAAAACTCCTCCAGGGGTGACCAAGGGGAGTCCAAGTTAGGTCCCATGAAGAATCAAGGAGCTAAAGTGACAATTCCTAGGCTTTGGAATCTTTGGAGCAGTGAGGTATCAGAACAGCTTTCAAATAGTGAGTGAGAGAATTCTCCCAGGGAAGAGGGATCAGGACAGAACTGGAACCAGAGAAGGAACTTGGCAGGGCCACATCTCCCTTCCAGTTGTGAACGGACACATGAGCAGGACAAGGAAGCTGACTCTAAAGCTCTGAGTCCTGGCTGTTGGGTGAAGGGGTCATCACAGGGGTGTTCTAAAGGGATCCCATCCTGGTGGGGGAACCCCAAGGCCAGGGAATGTTCGGGACCCAGAGTCCTTCTGACCCAACAACTCTCAGGCTGTGGGTATGCATTACGCAGACGGGCAGGGCGCTGGGAGACAGACCCTGTGTATACAGATGCACCCAGAGCCAGAGCCCGACCTCCAGCACCCTCCTCTAGAGGGGAGGTCACCCAGCCACCACAGGCACAAGGAACCAGCAAGCAGTCACACCTTCTGAGAGAGATCTGGGATTGCCAGCATGACAGAGTAAACTCACTTGACAATAAGAATGACCATCACAATGTGGAACATGATGAAGTACAGCTTGGCTGCATCGTGAGTCACAAGGGCAAAGCCGCTCGCCAGGAGTATGAAGCTAAGGAACCAACCTTCCTTGAACTCAGGGCTGCCAGATGGACCCCTCCCTTCCTCTGGGAGGCCACTTGCAGCATCCCCCTGCTTTTCACAGGGAGTCATAGAACCTTCAGAAAGGATATTATGCCACTGGTTGACCACGCTGAGCTCCACCAGCAGGATGAAGGCAGAGGCCAGGTCATTGAAGTTGTTCCTGCAGTACCCATGTACCACAAACTCAGAGTCTTTTAAGTCTTGGTTCCCGCACTCCAGGGCATGAGGAGCCGTGGAATTAGGGCTAAAGTACTGGATTTTGTCGTGGAACAATTCCATCCCAATGATAGCAAACACATAGTAGGCCACCTAGGATGGGAGCACGCAGTTAGCGGGTACAAGTGGGGAGCTGCAGAATCAGGGCACAGGATGACCAGGAGCACTGTAGACACCGGTGAGTTTGGGGCTAAGGGCAGCAGAAAGGGTGGCTTCTCTCACTTGGAACACTGCCCCCCCCAACTAGAGGTCCCCAATAAGGGTCCCACTGAGGGTCTGCCACTCCATAGGGAAGCCTGAGTTGCCCAAGGAGGAGAACATTCCTTGGCCTCTCCCATGGGCTCCATTTGCAAAGTCAAAAATGAAATTGCTGACAGATTAGTGGGTTAAGAACTCAATTCCTCAACAGAGGTAGTAGTCCTCTAGGAAAACAAATAATAAAATTGGAGTTTACCTTGTTTTTTTGTACCAGAACAAATCCCAAAGGTATTGATGGGTTAAATGTAAAAAATCCAAAAGGAACAAGGGGAAAATACTGAATAAAAAAAGACCTCACGATGAATGGCATAAACCTTACAAATTATAAAAGATTGACAAGTATGATGACATCATTAATTCAAAATTTTGTACAGTAAAAAAAAAATACAGCAAAACCAAAAATTAAAAACAAGTGACAAACAAGGAAAATTATTACTCTGTATACAAATTTCTACAACCTTTTCCCATTATAGGCAAAGTATCCCTGCAAATCACATAAAGAATAAAATGAACGGAAGAGCTATTTGCTGAAAAATAGGCTAAAAGAACATGGAAGACACTGGGTCTCGTGGATTGTAATGCATGCCCATGACAGTGCTGCTGGCCTGCCAGGAATATGAAACTCAAGAACCACCTTCCAGATAGGGCCATGCTTGCTCTGCAGATTGGGACAAGTGGAAACATTTTCTGAACTCCAGTGACAAGGAGAGCAGATACTGCCACACACTGTCATTTGGATAGATAGGTCTTTTGGAAGGCAACTGCCACTATTGATAGAAATTCTGAATTCATTTGACTTTGACCTAGAAGTCCCACAGCTAGGAATGTTCCAAGCAGATGCACAGAGCCCACAAAGATACACATTCTAGAATGGCCTTCACAATCACTTGTGATGTGGTACTATATCCATGGTGTGCAGTAGAGGGCTGGGCAGATGTGTTCCGGAATCTTCCATCATGGGACACTTACACGAATGCATGTGTCATGGGGGACACCCAGCAAGACGCTAGGAAGGATCAAGTGGCGCAGCATTTTGAAAGGATTATCCCACTCGATGAACAATAGCTGCATGCACGCATGCCAATGATATGCTTGTCTGCACAGAAACATTTGGGAAGAATAACAAGAACCCCTGCTGTCTCTGGGAAAGAGACATGTAGGGGATGGGAACAGGTCTGACTGACAGTCTAACCTTCGTTCTCCTGTACTCTCTGAAATTATTTTACCATTTTCACTGAAAAGTAGACTGTAGCAGAGCATCCACCAATACTTGCGCTCCTGCATCCATAAAGAGTGGATTCACCTCTGAGCGAGAAGCCCCAGCCCCTTGTAGCCTTCTGCGGTCTCATTCTTATCATTCAAGGAGCAGGTAGACACACTCCATGAGCAGAACAAAAAAAGCTGTGAGGCTCCAAAGCCAAAGAAGAGCTAGAAGGGATATACATCCCCAAGAACCATGTTCGAGCCAAGTGTTCCCAGATGTGAGTGAGAAAGAACCTATAGCAGGGTTACCCCTCTGAGTTGATGGGCACTAAAGCCAGTTACAGCAGGCAGGGTATTGTTAGAGGGCGCTGATATCTTCCTTATGTTTCTAGAAACTTGACATTTCTAAAAATGGCTAAAGGAAACGGTGAATCTCACTTCCTTGATTTCCCTTGATATAAAGCTTAGCAGGAATTGCTAAGAATGAACATCATACAGAGAAGAGGAACGAGAGTGACTCACCAAGAGGAGCCCACCAAACGTCACGATCGTGGGGCCGATGTTGACTAAGGTGGTCATGATGACCTTGAATCTAGGGGAAAACAAAGCTCCTCAGAGGATGTAAAGGGGAGACGTGTGCCCTTCATTGACCCCACATGGGGGTGGGGGGGTGGGGGGCGTTTGGGGGGGATCTTTCTTGCTCTGCACCCTGGATCTTCTTTCTTAATGCTGTTGGGAATTTGCTTTATTTACAATTTGTCCATTTGCAAACTGTGGGGGTTGCTAAATTGCAGTTTCCCCTGAGGCCAACTTAACCAGTGCTTAAAAACCTAAGAAAGTTCAACACAAGCTTTACTTGTAAGGCATAGCAGTGAGTGGTGAGGCTAAAAGCTAGTTAGCCTTACTAGCTTTCTCTCGCCACATTTTTTTTGCCATCAAAATTCAACCTGCTTTAAGTCTGACCTGGAGGCTTATGTTCACAACTGAACACTTTCTGGAGGAGCAGGCCAGCTTGGTGGCATCTCCCCACACACCTTGAAATGAACCTGATTTATCAAAAGTAAGGTGGGGTTTCTTCAGGCCTTGGAGTCAGACTCCTGGGTGTGCATCCCAATTCTGCTGTGCACCTTTAGGGAAGTTGCTTAACTTCTCAGAACTTCTTTATCATCACCTGTGACCCGGGGATAAGAAAAGCCTCAAGCCAAGGGTTGTTGGAAGGATGTAACAAGACACTGGTTGGCACACTCAAGTCAATAGGGGCTCCACTGAGCACTATGCTGTGCTTGGTAGTCCATCACAGAGATGAAAGTGTTCCCAGGGAGCTGCAATTTGAGTGTTTTTCACCATCTTCAAGGGCTTCTCTCCACTCCCAAGGCCCCCAGAGAACCAGATGGACAATACAAACAACACTCAGTATTCACACAAAGGTGTGTTTGCAGTTCTGGGATTGCAGGAGCAGCTTCCACCAAACCCCAATGTGAGAAGCCACCCAAGTGCAGCTTTTGCCTGTCCTCCACCGTCACCTCTTAATGTTGACGATGACTCTTAGGGGCCGCAGTGTTCTCAATATCAAGGCGATGTCCAGTATCTTGTATTTTCTTGCTGGAAAAAGAATACAATCATCTACTGGTCCATTTTTTGAGCACCTCTGCACCTTGTCCCTTTATTTGATGCGATCTGATCTCTGGGCAAAGGGATAATGTGTTTTGCTTCAAGAGCAGGAGGATGGATCTGAGCAAAGAGAAAGCACGCACTGCCTTAAGTCACTAGTGCGGTCCCCACCCCCACAGCCCCGACTCTGGGCAAATCAGGGCCAAGACAGGTCAGTGGCCCTCAGAGCTGAGGAATGCTGAGTGTGGATGCAGACTCCAGATGGGTAAAAGCAGTCTGACTATGGATACAGTTCCACAGGGCAAATTTCAGTGTCCTTCTTGCCCTGCATGCATGCCACAGATCTGTAGCAGTGGCTACAGCAGTGGTATCTTGCCAGATACCACCCTCTGTCTCCAAGGAGGAGATCAGGTGCCTGTGGTGGGACATGTAGGGGAGGGGGAGACCAGAAGACCATGGAAGGAAGAGGGGGTGGTGTGGGTGGCAATGCAGAGCTCCTTCTAGGCAGACCCTGGGTGGGGGTCAAAGTGGTCAGAGGTGAGGAAATCAGCTATGACTTCAGGCCGAGTCTGTAGAAGGATTACAAGGTGAGTATGATAAATCCTCACTTAACTTGCCAATAGGTTACTAGAAACTGACTTTTCTGACTTTTCTTACATCCCCACAGCCTCACCCCAAACACTTAGTGGGCACGGAGCCCTGGGGCAGGGTAAAGCCAAGGGCTGGTGGCACTGACCTGACTGGACGGTGGCAGTGATCACAGCAGCCAGCAGCACTGTGATGAAGATCAGCGTGTCAAACCTAATGGTGCAGGAGCAAAGTTGTGCAGAGTCAGAGAGAAGTCCGTCCAGCTCTGGTGACACTGGATTCCAACAAAATCCCGAATCCAGTATCTTATGCAAAGCATCAATCCACCCACAAATCTGATGCCCATAATCATTAGGTGGTCAGATATGAAGCAAGAAATACTGCCTCTGAACGAGTTGGAGGCCATTCCCTGCCCCAGTGACCCATCAAGGGAATGCAGGCAAGTAGGAAGATGCAGCTAACGACTATCACACACCTGTGTGAGGAAACGGACACATTTTCAGGAAACACTCTTGGTATCAATTTATGAAATGTATCATCCCTTTTTACTTAAAGAGGAAATTCATCACATCATTGCTTTTCAGACACAGTGCCCAGGCCTGGACAACACTGATGGCCCCCGACCATGTGCACATCGTAGTAAGCTTCCTGGTGGCACTTACAGCACTATAGGCTGCCATGCTATGCACCCCTGAAGCCAGGCCTGCCTCACCCCTGGTGTCCTACAGGCCTGACCCACCATCCTGGAGATGGAGGGCCGGTTCGCAGTTTGCATGTGAGGCTGGGAACTGGTAGCCTGTGCAAGGCAATGGCACAGAAACACATCCATCCAGGAGAGCTAGCTAATAGTCCTTGTCATCTGCCACACACACCGGTGTTCTGACAACACAACAATGTGTCAAAGATGCCATAACTCATGAATCTAATTTAACTAGAGTCAATTCAAACTGATACCGTAGCATCTCATTGCACCAGATTTCCCTTATCCTCATGATCTCATTACAAAATGCCTCAAAATGAGGAAGGGGAACTTGTAAACCGACAACCAGAGTCCCCAAGTAGCACTTTGCCCCCTCCCCACATGCTCACCAGTTCCAGAACTGTTTAGTTCCAAAATAGGCTCTGGGCTCATGTGTATACAGCTTCAGAAGAAACTCAATAACATAGAGGAAAAGGAAGAGCCATTCTGCGTAGAAAAGGTAGGTGTTTTGCTCATCCAGGGCAATGAAGGTGGCATGTATAAGAATGATGATATCATAAACCCAGACAAAAATCCTGCAAGAGGAGAAATAGAAGAGACCCTGTCATCATGCATTTCAGTGGAAGGAACATGCTCAAAACCCTGTCAGTGTGACTTGACTTCCAGCAATGTAATCACACACACACATGCACACATACATGCACACACACATGCATGCACACACACTCACTGGTGTAAGAAAGGTTCCAGCATGACATTGAAGTCACCCGTCTCCCACTAGATTGGTGCAGCCCTTCCCACCAAGGAGAAAAGGAGGACAGAGTAAGGGGGAGGAGAGAAGCACAGCTTTCCCAGGCTTCCCAGTGAGGGTACAATTCCTGGATGAGATAAAAGCTGATGTAGATTTGGGAGGGGGGGAGTGTGTCAAGGAGAAAGTTTAAGATTTAGTCCAGGATCATCACAGCCTCCAGGGGACCAGCACCACCAGTTCAAGTTTAGAGTGAAAAAAAGTGATATGTGGGCTCTGATTCAACTTTCCGGCAGCAGAGCAGGCTGCCAACCTCAGGGACCTGATCTAGTGCTCTTGCAAATCCTGGGCAAATGTTAGGCATGGCTTATGAAAAGACAGGTAGGTAGGCTCCACCCCTAGTGTTCTCCAGGAAGACGTCCAACCCTGGATTCACATGTGCACATGCACAAAACATATCAGTAGTACAACAAAATGCAGCCTCCACACAGAAACTTTAAAAATACAAAATATTGGCAGCTAAAAGGTATATTTACCTACATCTGAAACTGAGCTACTTTTAAAGACTCTTGGGTCATTCACTTTCATAAAACATTAAGCTCAAAGAAAGCAAGAGGATGGGTTTCTGATAAGAGAGGTATTCCAGGTCACATATATTTAAATAAAATGAGATCTGTACCCAGGATGAATGACTTGAAAGAGAGGTCATCCACTTAAAAATAAAAGAATCAGCCACCTTATCGATCATTTCAGTAACTCAAATTCATTCATTCTACACAGAGACTAAGTGCCATATTTAACATCAATTTCCTATTGATTCTGAAGGGGCTGGAACCTCCTGAATTCAGAGAGTTGTTGACTTCTCTGGCTCATAAAGCACATCTAGTGTGGGTTCTTTGGCAGCAGCACCATAGAAGGAAGCATAATCTAGAAGCCTGTACTTTTTTAAGTTCAGGTATAGTATATTCAGAACCTGTTTCATCCCTCTGTGAGAAACCAAAAGCAGTGAACAGGGGAGAGACTGATGGCTTCGATAATGGATCACATTCAGTCTAGACCAGATTCCTCCATTTTTTTAAAAAACAACTTGCCTGTGCCGAACCATCTTCTGGATCAGGCGGCTTGTGGGTGACTGGTAAAAGCGTGGCATCCACTTTTCCAACGGGTGTGTCTTGATGCTAATGGTGACCACCTGGATGTTGAGGAGGTCAGCCAAACGCAGAAAGTTCACTTTGTCTGCAATGAAAAAGTAACCTCCAGATACACGGCCAATGCAATCACCAAGGCCCAAAGGATGAAGCCAAATCAGCACATATTCTTTTTTTTTTTGAGACTAGGTCTTACTATTTTGCCCTTGGAACCGCAGGCTCACGTTGCCCGGGGTACCACAGACTCAAGCAATCCCCAGCCTCAGTTTCCCAGGTGGCTGGGATTACAGGCGCATGCCACCACGCCCAGCTAGTTTTTTGGAACTAGGTCTCGCTATAGGCCCCAGGCAGGACTCGAACCGCAATCCCTAGCCCTGGACGATTCATACGCTGAAGCTTACAGGCACGAGCCATCGTGCCCAGCCCAGCACATATTCTTGGGTCTGCATTTCATAGCTGAAGATCTGAAGTCACAGAGGGTGAAGATTCAAGACGAAGAAGCCAGAGAGTAGCTGTTTCCCACCTGTCCTTGCTCAGACCCTCTGCCCAAGCATACGATTTTGCTGTTTTACAGATACCACTACCACATTTCCTGCCTTCTGCTCTGTTTTCCCCTTTCAAGGAACACCACTGCCTCTTTTCTTTTCTTGGCCTCTGCAGATGGACAGGAAAGATTTCTGTGGGCACTCTGCAGAAAGCTGTGCTTTCTTCTGGTTTACATCATTTGTGGGACATGACAGCTGAGCAAACTAGGCCAGGAAAACACATGTGCTTACTATGCTGTTCATCATCCTACTTGGTGGGACAGTATTGGATGGGCTGCCTTACTTATCATCCCAGAACCTGGGAGAAGCTGCCAAGACAGAGGACAATTAAAATAATGCCTCACACATGAAAAGCATGCCTCAAATATTATTATTATTATTATTATTATTATTATTATTAATGATAGCTATCAACCACTAAAGCACACATTTTGGGCTACTTTCATTTTAGGTTACGTTCAAATATTGAATGTAATTTATATATTAATTTATCTTTGTCCTTAAAGCAGAATCCCCTGACATGAAATGACTGTTACAAGGTAAGGGTTCACTATGTGTTGAACACACACATACAGACACACAAAATCGGGAAGCCCTATCAGAACACCCTGAGAGAATATGTCCCCACTATATTGTTGCCAGCAGAGTGCCAGTGTATCTTTTTATTTTCTAGTTTACGAAAATAAAAACTTGAACAGTAAGTTCTTACTTAATAGTTCTTGGAAACTCACTTTAATTTGCATTATGCAACCAAATTAACCATATGCTAAACAGGACCTATGTCCCGAGGGCATAGCTGAGTCACAAAGACATCACCAAACTTCTAAATAAAGATCCCAAACACTTCTAAAAGCCACAGTCATTTATATTCATGCATTCATTCGTGTGTCCTAGTCCAGGATCATGGTGGCCAGAGCCCATCCTAGCTGCTTGAGGGGTGGGCAGGGCCCTAGGCTGAACAGGACGTCCTTCCAGGACCCGCACGGAGGCAGACTGGGCTGATTGAGGCATGCCAGGGAACCTAAGGGGCATCCTCGGGAGGTGGGAGAAAAGCAGCACTAAGGCAGATGCGCACAGACATGGGGCATGAGCAGTCTCCATGCAGAGAATGACCGGTGGGAAATCCACATGTTCTCTCATCAAGATTAGTTACAACATGTGGACAATTGGAAAAAAAACAAGGGTATCTGAGGACCTGCTGCTCTGCTTTTGACCCATTCCTTTAGAAGCCCCTCCCTGTCCTCTGGCACCCCTGTTGTGAGAGCAGAGGGTCTTCCCTCTGCTGGTGACCACAGTTGCTTACCCACATAGCCCCTCCGTCCCTCGTCACAGATCCTCAGTAGGAGATCCAGGTGGGAACTGCTGACATCTGGCGCTACAACCTTGACCAGCCGCTTCCACTGGGCCTCCTTAACCACAAACTCTGTGCCCACCTTGACTTTCAGGATATTGAATGCCTCTATCATCTTGTAACGCTTCAGGTATGCCAATTTGCGAATCTCATTCTTCAAAAAACAAAATTGTATTTTTTAAGAGAAAGATTCCAGAAAGCCTCATTTCTTCACTCTAAATATATCAAGGTCCTTAAAGAGTCAAAGGGAAGTCACTGGTTAGTCTGCTAATCAGCAAGGTATGGAATCACTGCCCAGCTCCAGGTATGCATAACTCCGTGTCTAAAAAGACAGAACCCATCTTACCAAGTTGAATGTGGAAGCCTGTGAGGGACAAGCTAGGTGGGGAAAAAGCAGCAAAGGCATCAGATCCAAACTCCACTCCGCCCAGGAGGAAGGGGGGTTTCAGAAAGAAAGGAAATCCGCTTTGCTGCTGGGAGAGAAGGAGACACAGGAAAAGAAGACAAAAAGACCATGAAGCCAAGGAGAAGAGAGCAGGTAGCTAGGAAAGAGAAACCAGGCTGGAAGTGGAAGAGAAAGAAGAGAGCCAGTGCCGGAAGGACAGTGGGAGTCTGTCTGGAGTTGCCATCTGCCCAGTCACTGGGAATCTTCTAGAAGGGGCAAGCTGAACAGCCACTCTCAGGTTACAGCTGGTAACCAGCTGCCCACCCCTAGGCTCCACTTCCTTTAGGCAGATTGCCCAATATCATCATCACACGATTGATTACGCAGCTAAACTGCACATCCTTAAAGGGCTGGGCTGTGTCTTAATCATAAAACATCTTCATCATTTGACTCCTCAGAAGTCTGTATAATGTAGGGCACATAAAATACACTAATGATGCAAGTGACAAAGAGTACCAAAAGAAATACTTCCTTGGGGTCAGGGGAATCACAGCAATAGCCTGTCCAGCGGTGAAGGAAGGAAACAGACTCTCTGGGATGGCTAGAAGTATGTGGCTCCCTGGGAGGAGCAGCCTCAGGGTCAGGGCCAGTTTAAGTTCCCAGAGTGCACGTGACAGGCCAGACACCTTCAAAAGGCAGCTTGACCACATTACTTGGTCCCACTACCCATTTCCCCTTAGCTGCAAATGTTGAATTTGTCTGAAGTTTTGATCTTCCCCTTGGTAGGAAAGTGCCTCGGAAATAAACAATTCAAAACAGAACCAAAAGAATCCAAAGCCATAAGCTATGCCTTTCCTTAAGGAAAATGGATCTTTGAGGAAACACTTCTCTGTGCCACTAACTTAACTATGTAAAAACAGCCAACCAGAGATATCAGCAGGTGGGGAGCATTAGATGGTGAGGTAAGCCCACGGGGGTATCCCTGTGGATTCCAGAGTGTCAATAAAACATCACCCACTCAAGTACTCAGGAGCCTCTGCCCACCCAAGAGAGTCTCCAAATGTAAGTCAAGCTGGTAAGGTACCAGGGCAGAACTGTTGGCTTTAAGAAGTTTCTGTTTCAGTTTGAGGATTTGGAAGTTTAGAAAATAGCCTCAGGCCCCAAATAAATACAAAATGAGAAGCCATGAGCAACTGGATATGTTCAAAGCATAGACCTGCCATTGCCCACCCTATCTGGAGACTATCTTCCCCACCGCTGATAAAGAAACACCTGCCAGCAGAAGAGAGCAAGATACCAAGTAAGTCTTCAGCTTCAGCCAGTGGACAAAAATATATCAGGCACTTTCAAATATTTAGCATACATACTGATCAACTTTCCTGCCATACCACCCTATCAGGTACCTGTCCCCATCCCTGAGCCGCAACCCATGCAGGTTACCTTTAAGTGCTTCCTGTAATTGTTGTAGACCACAGCCAGAAAGACGGACATAAACATGTAGGTATTGATAATAATGAAGGTAATAAAGTACAGAGAATACCACGAGCTGATGTTATAGGCCGGCATCCTGGAGGAAAAAATAGTTTCATGGTTTTTCATTCCCTGGGTACCCAAGAAAACAGACTTGAGGTGACACCCCATGCAGACAACCCAAGTACCAGTGGCACAGAAAAACCCATCACTCATTCTCCAAGGTGTGCAGGCATCTCAACATGACCACCTAATGCTAACAGCCTACTCCAAACATTCTGCAATTCCTTTTTTTTTTTGGAGACTAGGTCTTGCTTTTTTTTTTTTTTTGCCTGGGGAACTGCAGGCTCACGTTGCCTGGGGTACCACAGACTCAAGCAATCCCCAGTCTCAGCTTCCAGGTAGCTGGGATTTCAGGCACGCGCCACCACGCCCAGCTATTTTTTGGGGACTAGGTCTTGCTACGGGCTCCCAACGGGACTTGAACCACGATCCCTGGCCCCGGCTGTGGCTTCCTAGGCTGTCACCTACAGGCATGCGCCACATGCCCGGCCTCATTCTGTAATTCCTAATGCTTTAAAGAGCTTTCAGTTTTCACAGGACCCTGGAGATAGCTATTCTTTGCCTCCCTTCACAATGAGAAAGAAAACGGAGGCCTGGAAAGGAGAGAAAATTGCCTAGGACACAGGGGATCTGAGGAGGGACTTGTAGGGACACCCATGACTCTGCAGAAACACTAAGCTTCCTTGCTGGGGGGCAAGATAATTTTCTATGCACATAGAGATAATGCAAATGAAAAGGCAACCATTAATTATCCCAGGAGGACAAAAGCTTAACTTGGGATGAGCGCTCAGGACTCCTTGAACAGACTGGTTTCCATCCAGGAAAGGATACTAGAGCTGGCTGATTGGCAAGGGGCCCCGGAAGCTCACAGGGCTGATGCTTTGCCAGAGCCAGGCCCCAGGGTGTGAAGCAGTCAAGAACAAGTTGATGTGATGCTTCCGCAAGGAACCAGAAGACAGGAATCCAGCCCCACACCCAAAGCACAGCCCTGGATGAGACAGGACTGCCATTTGCAGGACATTTGTTAGTGTTCTGTGCACACTTTAGACCTGAAGAGCTCTCTGCTCAGCGTAGCAGGGTTAGTAACTTCAACTCCATGAACGAGATAAATCAGTAACAACGAGGGAAAGGCCATTAGAAACAAAAAATACACAGTAATTTCCTCTTAAGTAATATCCTAAGCATGTACGTAGGACTGGTACTTGAGGGTTGGGGGTCATTTGACAACTAATCTTTACATTTCTTCCCCATTTTATTTAGCCAGAAAACCACATCAATGCTTAGAGGAACAAACTGGGATTCCTATACTAAGATGGCGTAGATTTTGAATAAGACTCAAGAAAATTCAAAATACAAAGGGTGCTCTGGTAGTCACATGTTTATCTCAAAAGATGTGCACTGTCACTTTGAGTATTTTAAAAATTCACCTAAACTTAGCTTTACACAGAGACAGCCACCATGACTGCATTTTTTTTTTTTGCAACCATTAGTGCATCAATTTTTGCAACAAACATGAATAAGCGGAATACATCACTACTTTTCCTCTCTTGGCCCTACTAGTATTAGGAGACAGCTCTTTTTAATAAAGTGAATTCTGCTATGGAACCATGTCCACAAACATGAACCAGGGACCCACACACATGACGTCAGGACTGTTCGCAGCGGTGACCAGCACATAGAGCTCAAAGGCTATCTCTGGGATGTTGGTGAAGTAAGGTGCTCCGTTTAGTGTCTGAAGGCCCCTAAAGAGGAACCAAAAACAGAGTGAGAAACCCACACATAAATGAAGTTGCAGTTTCCAAGACACTTTCCCCCTTTCAGGAACATTTCTGGGACATTTGAACAAGGATGAGAGCATCTGGGGACAGATTGTGCCACCAGCGTGAAAGGACTCACAGGCAGAGCTTCGAGGACAGCATGCTCACTTGTGTCCGAAGATCTTTAAGGCCATGAGGGAGAACATGAGCAGACTGAATAAGAACAAGAAGAAGACATAGAAGATGTCAGGGAGAGTTTTCAGGAGGGTTCGGCAAGCCCTTCGGATCTGTGAAGACAAAATGGAATTGCATTTTCAAGAAATCAGCTGATATTCTGCAAAAGTCACAAACAAGCCCTCGAGTGTCCTGATCATCTCCTTACCTGACGACATTCAGGGAAGTTAATTAGAAAGACTGGCCTTAAGGCCCTTGACCACCGAACGCTGTGGACGTTAAAAAATTCCAGGACCCCACAGATAAGCAGGTCAAGCAAGGTCAGCTGTGAGAGACATGGGCAGAGATGTCAGTATGGGGGGTGCTGGGAGAGGACATGACTCTGGGATTCTGCCCCCTGGCTCAGGAGGAAAGCAATATGTTATGTAAAAAAGCAAATTTCAGTTTATGCTCCCTCTAGTACCCCGAGGGCTCCAATTATCCCACATCTTCCTCAATAGTTGACAGACTCTTTAATTTGTGCTAATATACTATGATTGTAATTATATCATATTGTGGTTTTTGACAGGTCAGGATTTTTTCTTTGTTTTTGTTTTTGTTTTATTTGTTCTATTTTACAGCGTTATATACCCTGGGGTATATATATATATATATATATATATATATATATATATATATATATATATATATATATATATATATATATATATATACATACCCTGGGGTTCTCCCACCACCTTATCACCCATGAATCATCGTCTTAGTTTTTGAAAAGCAATCTGAGATTCTGCTGTATACCATAAGGCCCAGTGACCCTACTCTTAATAGTTACCCTAAAGAGATTCTCAGATATGTACACAAAGATACTTGTACAAGAATGTTCATAGCAGTATTGTGCGTAATAATAAAAACTAAAACAATCATGGCCATCAACTGTAGAATAAAGTTGGTATATTCTAAAAAAAGAAAAAAGATTTCACAAGCACAAGAGAGACACTCTGAGGGTGCTGGGGGTGGGGAGTGAGAAGAAAAAGTGACAAGGGATGACAGGTGGGTTTCAGTGCCAGGTTAATAAGTGAGACTTATTCCCAGGCCTGGGGAACGCTGGGAGTCTTTTCAATAAGGGTAATGGGGCAAAGGGGTAAGGTACCCCATCTCTACCCCCCACGCCATAACAAATGCAGAATGGACTTAGACAGAGCAAGGGTATGGGGGCTCAATTTTTTCCCCACCTACTAATTTATGAGGGCCTCTCTTCCAGCACTGGAGAGAGAATTACTAGAGCACCAGGTGGAAAGCACGGCCTCATGAAACCTCTTCCAGCAGGAAGGAACAGCACTGTGCAGTGGGTGCGTGGGGAGCACTGGAGAGACCCCAGGAGAGGGCTGAGGGTGTGTGCTGGAGTGGGAGTAGAGGGTGGCCTCAAGTAGGTGACTCAGAAGGCCAGACCAGACAGAAGTGGGAGAGCAGGGCTCTAGTGCAAAGGTCAAGTTGGCCCACCTTGGAGAGAGCAGTAGGGGGAGCACAGGAGAGGGATGGGGGGGACAGTAATGGGAAGGGTCCAAGAGAGGCTGTGACCAAGACTTTAGCTCTTTCTCTGACGTGAGCTGGAAGGCTGCTGGATGATCTAAAATGGGAGTGCAGCATGCCTACCATAGGCAGGCTTGGGAAGAAGCATGCTTTCTCCTGGGAAGAAACTAGCCAGATATCTCTTCTCCATTGTACTCTACACTGTCTGGATTTCCTACTTCCAAAAGTAACCTCCCTCTCCCTTGTTAATTTCTATACAGTTTTCCCACTGAATCCACCCCCATCTCCTGCAGGCAGCACTGTGTCAGGGGCAGAGCTCAACACAGGGTTACAGGTACCACCCCCAGACGAGCATGCTTGTATTACCTTCTTGGCAACAGAAAGTGACAGATACTCTGCATATCCTGACGGCTCAGCCCATGTGTGAAGAGAAGTCAAAAGAAATACTTAGAGAAAAGTGAAGAAAACCCTGTGGACATTTCAAGCAAAGATGACATTGCAAAGGGAGGACATCCAAACACATGTTTTTAGGCAAGGGTAGAAGTAATGGAGGGGTGCTTCCTGAGAACACGTGCATCAGGATCTCAGGTTGAGGGAGCGAGGGCAGCTCCTAGAAGGAGTGGTTGGTGCCTGGACCACATGGTAGAAGGCAAAGGCAGGCCTGCAGTGGAGACACAATGGGGGCTGCCTCAGAGACCCAGGCAAATGTCCAAATAGGAAGAAGAGAAGAAGGGAAGCAGAAAGAAAACAGCACAGAAGGCATCCTGAGCTGGCTGGGCAGGCCAGAGGTGAGGGAAAAGAGGGGGACTCTTGACAAAGAGGATTTGGATCTTGGTGATGAAGATAAAGGCAATGGAAAAGCAGTCAAGGGATTTTTTTTTTTTAGGGAAGAGAAGGGTGTTTAAGTTGAAACACGGATGAGAAGCAACTAGCAAGCAGCTGGTCACCAAATAAAGAAACTGAGAGGGGAGACCAATATACTTTAGCCTGGGACCGCCTACTCACCAAATGGTAGAAACTGACCATGGATGGCTCACAGGAAAGGAAAGGAAAATCATGCTGTAAGGGCAGAGGATTGGAGGCTGAACCTTGGTGACCTGGAAGGAATCCTGGCTCGGGCACATTGACTGCTTGCTGATATGCTAATTTTAAAGTTCCCTTAGCGAATGCCCTCTGTAGCAGTTTCAGAGCATCAGTTATGCTGTCGCTTGGCATAACTGCTTAGTATGTGTGTTGTCAGATTTTTCTCTGGATTTATAACATTCTTCCCTTTTTTCTTTTTAGCAAAGATGTTATCCAATTGTCCTGTAAGCTGTTCCTCTGCCTTACAGATTATCTGTGGATAATAGACACCGATGTGCCTTTAATGTTATTTTTAAGGGCTACTTGGATGGGCTATTTTTTATTTGACATACAACTACTGTCAGAAAATCCAGTTGTGGCTAGTTTTTACAACATTATGAACAGCTCAGCCATGGCCAACCTGGAGCTAAAAGCTTTGAACACATCCCTCTTTACTAAAGATAAATTCCCAGGGAGGGGAATCCAGCATCCTAATGTGTGCATGTGGCTGGTTTCTGAAATGACTGTCAAAACACCTGTGTGTGGGTAGGCGTTCTCTTGCCTCTCAATCTCATTAGCATTATTTTGTAGGTGAACACAGGCTACTTTACTGCTGTCTCAATTACTGTTTCTTAATTAGTGGTGAAACTTTAATATCTACTCTAATTTTCTCCTTTTAAGAGCTGCCATTATCTATCTCCAGCACATTTTCCTATGGCATTTCTGTCCTTTCTTTAACTTGACAGTGCTCTCGGTTGCAAATATTCACACTGCTTCATTTTGCTTATTCTTCAGTTGTGCTTTACTTGCAGCTGTGCTGATAGTGTTCGCTGTATCCAAATCTGTTGCTGGAACCATGTAAATCTATAGGCTCCTCTTCAGTGCCTGCTCTTAATGGCACTATAATGAACACTCACCTGTATGGTAACCATGATGCAGACAATTTTTGTATCCTTCCAGAAAAACATCTGAGGGGTGATTTTTGCATAATGTACAAGTCTCCCAGAGAATGCAGCCAGGCAGAACACTTCTACTACGGAGGTGACCTGCAGGCATAGGCACAGAACACAGAGACTGAGCAGAGCACCCTGCTCTTGCCTAGCTCCCTGAGTACCAACACTGAGAAGCAGCTATGTCCCTTAATCTTAATGAAAGTTGCAGCAAAATTCCTTGCTGGCTGAAATGGTTTCTTCCTCTAAAAAGGAAACCTGCCCCTAAGCCACAAATTTCATGAGCCAAAATGGCAGGACTTCCTGGAAAGGGCTGAGTCAGCAGGCCAAGGACCCAGAACACACTTCCCGAGGAAAGGGGAAGTCAAGGACAGCAGAGGGGAACATGTCTATGCTCTCAAACGCCCCACATTTGTGTCTGAATAGACATCTAGAAGTTCAATTTCTCTAATTGTAGAACAGCTCCACAAATATGTGTTTTGTGATGGTGGGTCACTCCTTAGATACCACTATCATGGTTACCTACTGCCTGTATTTGGCTGGTTAAAGGAGAGAATGGAGGCCCTCAGCAGGTTTCAGGCTCTCTACAGGCAGCTACATTTCCAGTCTATAACTACAGCACATGTTTTGGCTGCAATTACCACGAGGTAGCGATTCCTCCCTAACAAGGGTACATTGCTCCATCAATAGGAGGAGGGTGGCAAACTAAGAAGAGCTGGGCAAAGGGGCAACTAGGTTTTGGCAGGGAGAATGATAAGGTATTAGGGAAGGTTGGAGGGAATAGGCTCTGTGAGGGGCAGGGAGCAAGGGACTGACTCAGGACCCTGAAATCACTAACACAATCCTCCAACATCTTGGGTCCTGGACAGGAATCCTTGAAACTCCCTAGAGAGAGTCCTAATAAGGTCAGGTGTGCAAAACTGTCTAAGGCCATTTCAAGACACCCTTGTTCAAAATTAGATTTGCTTAGATCTGGGCCAAAGTTTCCTGACACTCCAACTCCTCTTGACACATTTTATTTTAGAAATTTAAAGTACAAATGTTGGCAAAAGGACCCTCTGAAACTCAGGCAACCAACCTGACGCCATAACTGACCAGTAACAAACAAGGATGAGAACCTGGGAAGAGACACAAAGGGCTGAGACGACAACTCTGGAATCTCACCTTGGCCAGGGTGCACCAGCTCCAGGGAGGGGCTGATCCTGTCCAAGACTGTGAGTGCACAGCTCTGCTTCTTCACAATGTGTGCTTGTTTTTGACAGTTTCTGGGCTAAAAGTATTCTGTCCAAAGATTCCATGAATTCTGGAAGCCTGACCACCTGCAGTATGGTCGTCACTTTCGTGGACCCCCATGAACCACAATTCCAGTTTTCACCCCCTTGTGCAGTGTCTTTCCATACTGAAGTAAGGACTCTGGCATCTTATGGGCCTTGGCCAACAGGACACCAACAAGTATCAGGCAAGGCCAGATCGATGGTGCTGGTACATAGGACCCACCCATTGGGAGAAGTTTAAGTCACATGGGAGATAATAAAAAGCCTATTCTTTACATCTATGGGCTGACAATGTTTGTCTGTTAAAGGGCCAGATAGCAATTATTGTACTTTGCAAGTCATTCTTTCCCTGTTTCAGATACTCACAGAAGTAAGAGCAGCTTTGAGTGAGGAACTAATAGGGACAGTTCATCAATTTATTATTCAGAACCATCTGTAGTAGGTAGTTACTTTATCTATTACTGTGATCAACTACTAAACACCAACAAAAAACTCTTAACAACTTTGACTATGAAAAAGCTGAAAATGTAGTAAGTCCAACAATATGATGCTGTATTAACACATTGTCCACTTGCCATTAAATAAATGTTTTCAAAGCCTAGTTTGTTTACCGACTTGTCCTTGTACAAAGACCAAAAAACTCCAAGTGAGTAGGCACAATTCTTCCAACCCTCATTAAAAAAAAGTAAAACCAAATTCACATTCATTAAAATCTGAGAGGTAAAAGAAGAGGCATGGATACCAAATCATCTACAATGAAGTCCAGTCAACCATGCTGTATTTAAAGCTTACCAAGTAAGGTAGTGGGATCAACGCAGGTCTCTCAAATATGGCAAGGGAAAGGTCAACAAAGATGAAGAAGTATAAGACTACTTTCATGACCCAGTGGTTATAATAATAGTACAGTCTGGAAAAACATAAAGTAGTTATTAACAAAGTGCAGGATTTACATTCTAGGGAGCAAAGGGCAGGACTGAATCAAGCACGTATTATAAAACACACAAAAAAATCTTTGAAGACTATACTTGTATCTGAAGGTACATTCTCATAACAGTTTTAAAAGTCTCAAGGTAGGATCAGCACCTTCCTCAAGGGGTGGTTCCGGAAATAAGAGAATGCTTAGAATGCTTATGCAGGAACCAACACAGAACAAACCCTCAGTTAAAGTGGCCTACTATTGTGTGGGATGGTACCCTAACCGATTTTCAAATGTGGATCATTCCATCTCAACACAGTAGACTTGGAGAGATCATGGGGAGTCACACAATTCTCTTCCTGGTCAGGGAAAGAGAGTGTAGCCTCCAGTCTGCTCAGCAGAATCCAAGGGTAAGGCATTTGCAGCTTTTGGAAGAACTAAGACTTGGCTCTGATGATAAGAAACATGTTTTCCTTATTCTGAGCCAAAACCTTAGTCTCTATTCAACCCTTAGTGGGTAAGAGAGAAAAAGTTAAATTCCCATGAAAAGAACAAATGTGCAAATTGCGTCAACAAGGCAACAGAAAGAGAAAGAACAAGTGTTCTTTTCACTTCGGCAGCTCTAAGAAAAGGACAGCTGTGTCTGAGAAGAAAGGACACATTTTAGCTTGGATGATCTCCTGTTCCAAATGGTGTTCATTTACTCATCATCTATCCTTAAGATACTGTTGAATGCTTCCCTGCATGTCAAGCACCTTGTTCTTAACCACTTAATAAAAAAAGCACTGGATTTTATCAAAATCTACACACTACTCCTGAGATAGCTCTCAAAGTATTTGTATAAATAACATCTTGAGTCTGAGTTCAACTTCAAGAATATTAAGTGCTACAGAACATGTGGCTATATGTTACAGCTCCACACTTTCATTACCTGACAGACTGAGGAGATGTTTCAAATCGAATATTTCTGTTATACTGGGCATCAGAGACATAGGCAGCTGCCAGGAGAAGGTCCTGTCCCCATGGGAGAGAGGAATTAGAGGACAAAATCAGAGTAGAGAAAGGCATTTTTCTTCAGCTTTGGGAGTACATCTCAAGCATAAGAGGAAACTCCCTTTTGCTGCCCCACCACCACCACCTGGGCTCTGACCAAAGATAACCCACACCAGCAGGCTGGCATGGAGGTTCCGGAAGCTCTCCTGGGCGGTTGGGGTCCCACAGTGGGACCAGCAGTACCACTCTGAGACACCCCAAATTCAGACACAGGCTCTCAGAGGCAGGAATGAACAGGAAAACACCGAATAGTATATGTAAGTGTACTTAACGGTATCCATAACTAAATACCCAGGACTCTATACATACAAACATATAAAGACAAAATCAGAATTGGGATAGTTGAAAGGAGGGTAGAGAGATTTTAAAGGATAATTTTGAACTAAATATTTGTCTTTCTAGGTACGAAAGGAGTTTTGTGCCTATCCCCTTCTCAAGGTAAGAACCTATGCTGTGCAGACACACAATTTAATAATGAAGCGGCTTTCATATGATACAAAGCTTACTTTTTTCACTCAATGTATGCTGGGTTTGTTTGTTTTTTCAGCAACAGTATGTATATAGAGAGATCTACCTAATCTTTTTTAACAACTCCATCTTCCTGTCTTTTTCTCCCCATCGCCATTTTGAAGATAATCACATTAAATATTTTTAAATAACTTACATATATTTGTGTCATCTGAGTTTTGTGAGATAGAGTATAACTTGTAGATACATTTTCTATATTGATAGGAGTACCAAGCTGCTTTTCCAAATTTATTTCATATGCCTCAAAAAAGTAAATAACTACAAATGTTTTTCCTCTCGCCAACATTAATACAATTTTAAATGATTGATAATATTCTATATGTCAGAGAAGCATCCTGAGGTTTTAGGTTATATTTTCTATGGCCTGTTTTTGATAGCTCACACTCCTCTATTTTTGATAACTCACACTTCTGAGTCTGTATAATGAGAAAAGGAACACATACAAACAGACTAACTCAGCTATTTACACTTTCTATGTACTGCAGGGAGAGATCCTGTGTTTGAGGAATGGAAATCTCCTACTAGTCAAGTAAGTCAATTTTGAAAAAGCAATATTTATTCCAAGAAGTCAAAAGATACTTTATATTTGATTTTCATGTCAAAAATTCATGTAGAAATGTTCCCTAACTTTATTTCACATCAGAACACTAAAATATATATATATATTTATATATATATATACAACTTTAAAAAAAACCAGCCTTAATGAGTCCTGTAATAACATTTCACCAAAAAAGAAGGTTGCCAACAATTGTAGTTTTTGGTATTTTTGAGAGTAGCCATTCCAACAGGTGTGAGGTGATCCTTCAATGTGCTAGTGATCTGCATTTCCCTAAGTGTCAATGAGCATTTTTTTCATGTGCCTATTGGCTATCTGAATGCCTTCTTTGAATAAGTTGTTATGCAATGCAAGAATGTGGCTTATGCTAGAGATGACAGTCCAAAATTGTGCACAAAAATCACAACAGCTTAATAACTGAAATTGGAAATCAAAATGTCCACAAATATATGAGAAACATAATATGATATATCTATACCATGGAATATTAAGTAGCAACAAAAAGGAATGAAATGAATTGCTGATAAATATAACCAAAGCTCTATATAATTGTGCTGAAATAAGCTAACCCCTTGCAAAGAGTAGCTATTATATGATTTCATCCTATATAAAACTCTAGAAAATATAAACTAATATAGTATGACAGAACCCAGATGAGTTGCCTGGGACAAGGGGAGAAAGGGATGGCAAGAAGTATAGCTTGTGAACAGGCATGAGAAGAATTTTGGGAGTGAGACATAATGTTCATTACCGTGATTGTGGTGTTACTGTCACAACTGTATGCATCTATGAAGATTCAGCAAATAGTACATGTTTTCTTTTTCTTTCCTTTTTTTTTTTTTTTTTTGAGACTAGGAGTCACTATGTTACCCAGAGTTGTCTCCAACCACTGACTCAAGTGATCCCTAGCCTCTGTCTCCCAGGTACTGGGATTACAGACATATGCCACCACACCCAGCTATTTTTTTAGAGACTAGGTCTCACTATGTTGCCTGGGGTAGTCTCAAACCCGTGGACTCAAGTGATTCCTAACCTCAGCCTCCCAAGTAGCTGGGATTACAGGTACCCGCCAATGCACCCAGCTGCAAGTACTATACTTTAAATAAATATGGTGTATTATTTTACATCAATTAGAGCTCAATAAATCTGTTAAATTTCTTTCAAAGATAACTTTAGATTAAAAGCTGATGTGGAACAATAATTTCACAGGTAAACTAACTGCTGCAAGAACTTCTAGTCATATATATTCTCTGGGCTAGTATGGTAATTCTTTACAACTTCATAGCCGGGCACGGTGGCTCTTGCCGGTAAGCTTCAGCCTATGAAGCTGCCAGGGCTAGGGATCGCCGTTCGAGTCCCGCCTGGGGCTCATAGCGAGACCTAGTTCCAAAAAATAGCTGGGCGTGGTAGCGCGCACCTGTAATCCCAGCTACCTGGGAAGCTGAGGCTGGGGCTCGCTTGAGTCTGTAGTACCTCTGGCAACGAGAGCCTGTGGTTCCATGGGCAAAAATGTGTTAGCCCCTTAGTGCACATTTTTCTTTTACATTTTTTAATTTAACTATTAACATCACTTATTTTTCTAATGAGAATTTTGAACAATGGGGAATGTTGAAGGACAGAAAAGATTCATGATATACTCAAAAGTTTATATTGGGTAGAAAACACTTAGCATCAACAAGCGTTGATTTTTTTTGAAAAATTAACATACAATAATATTTTTAAAATAATTTATTTATATATAAATTTCACTTCATTGTGATCTCTGGGGTTCACCCCATTCCCTAACTGTTCCCACCCTGTCCCACCTCCCCACCAAGTTGTGTACTTAATTTGGTTGTTGGCTTGTTTTGATGTTTCTTTATGGCTGTTTGTTTATCTTTCCCATGTCCCATATAGTAGTGAAACCATTTGGTTTCTGTCTTTTTTTTTTTCACTTGTTCCTACTAATATGATTTCTTCTAAGTACATTCATGTTATCATAAAATCGTTCAATTTGTCATTTTTAATTGACGAATAACATTCCATTTTGTATATATACCACATTTTTTCCATCCAGTCATCTGTTTTTAGACATTTCAGTTGCTTCTATGTCCTTGCAATTATAAATAGTGCTGCAATAAACATCCAAGCACATGTGTCCCTTTGTACAAGCATTGAGGTCTCCTTAGGGTAGATTCCCAAAAGAGCAATTGCTGGGTCATATGGTAGTTCCATTTTCATTAATTTGAGGGTCCTCCACACAGCTTTCCATAAAGGTTGGACCAGTTTACATTGCCACCAGCAGTGTAAGAGTGTCCCCTTCTCTCCACATCCTCGCCAGCAATTGTTGTTGCCCATTTTATGGATGTGGGCCATTCTTACTGGTGTAAGGTGGTATCTCATTGTGGTTTGGATTTGCATTTCCCTTATTGCTAGTGATGTTGAGCAATTTTTCATCTGCCCGTTGGCCATTTGTGTTTCCTCTTTGGAGAAGGTGTCTTTTAGTTCTTCTCTCCATTTTTTGATTGGGTTTTTTTGTTTTGCTTTTGTTTAATGGTGTGAGTTCCTTGTGGATCTTCATTATTAAACCCTTATCACTCTTGTGGAGGGCAAAAGTTTTTTCGTATTTGGTTGGGCTTCTTTTAGTTCTTTCTGTCATCTCTTTTGCTGTACAGAAGCTTTTTAGTTTGATGTAGTCCCATATATTTATGTTTTCCTTCAATTTTTTGCCATCAGTAGACTTTTCCAGAAAAGGATTTCTGAATTGTACTTCATAGAGGGCTTTTCCCAAGTTTTTTCTATGTATGCTATGGTTTCAAGCCTGATATTTAAGTCTTTTATCCATTTTGAATTGGTTGTTGTACAAGGTGAGAGGATGTTGTCTTGGTCCATTTTTTTTTTGCAGGTCTTAGTCCAATTTTCCCAGCACAATTTATTGAAGAGGTTATCTTTGTTCCAATGTAAGTTCCCTGCCCCATCAAAGATTAGTTGACTATATATGTGTAGTTTATTTCCAAGCACTCAATTCTGTACCATTGATCTGATTGTCTGTTGTTATAACAATACCATGCTGTTTTAATTATTATGGTTTTGTAGTATAACTGATATTTGAAGTCTTTTGTTACTCCAATGAACTTCTGTAATTGTTTTTCTAACACACTAATTTTAAGGAAGTATCATTAAAACTCAGTATCATACATAAACAGTTCTACATCAAAAAAAAAGAACGCTCTTAACTAAATAGCTTTATCTTTTACCTCACAGAACTAGACAAAGAAAAACAAAAAAATCAAAAGTTGGTAGAAAACAGAAAATAATAAAAATTGGAGCAGAAATAAATTTAAAAAAAATTTTGAGACTAGTTCTCGCTACTTTTACTCATGGAACTGCAGGCTCACATTGTCCAGGGTGCCACGGACTCAAGCAATCCCCAGCCTCTGCTTCCCAGGTAGCTGGAATTACAGGTGTGCACCACCACGCCCAGATTTTTTTTGGAACTAGGTCTCGCTATGTTGCCCTGATCAGGACTTGAACCACGATCCCTGGTCCCCACCACAGCTTCCTAGGCTGCCACTTACAGGCAAGAGCCACCATGCCCAGCCTAAAAAAATTTTAAGTGCAAAAAGTTAATAAAGTCAAAGAAGAAAGTAAGTAAAATGGATAAAATTCTGGCTAGGATCACAAAGAAAAGAAGGGGGTGGATTTAAATAGGACAAGAAGCAAAAGAAGAACTACAGTAGACATTTCAGAAATTCAAAGGATCATAAGAAATTACTGTCAACATTTCTAAGTAAGTTCAATAACCAAAAAAAAAAAAAAAGGGCAAAAACTTAGAATTATACAACTGCTCAAGACTGAATGAGTAAGAAATAGAAACCTAATAAACCAATCATAAGCAAGGAAACAGAAACAGTAAAATCTCTCAGAAAAGTCCAGAACCAGAATGCTTCATAAATGAGTTCTACCAAACCTTCAAAGAGGAACTAATAATTATCCTTCTACTAAGGTTGCTGTCCAGCATGGCCCCCACCGGCCTCCTTTTCGGGTATTCACCCATGTTTCTTCCTGCGGGCGCCTGCACCTCACCCAATCAGCCATAGCTACATCTGCATAAAACACGCCCATCAACACCTCTCTATATAAGTGCGCTCCAAACTCAATAAAACCAGAACTTCTCCGGTGATTAGCAATGGTTCATGTCTTTCTTACATTGGTGCCGAACACCAAAATTACTGACTACTGCCCACCAGGTGACCGTGACCCTCTCAAGCCAAAATGGGAGGGCCCTGCATAGATTGTTCTTTGCACCCACAATGCGGCCAAGCTCCAACTTCACCGCAACAGTCTCACCCCTTGGATTCATATTTCCAGGCTAAAGCCCGCCTCCACCCTGGTTGAGGATCACCACCCGGGAGACAATGTGAAAAAGCCTTCCGACTCCTCCCCCTTAGATCTTGCTCTCCCATTCCCGATAACCCTCTTGTCCTTCGCTTCCAAAGCCTCCCGCAGGATGGCGCGCCCAGATTTACTCCTTCGCCTTCTCCTGTGTCTTCATCTAATCCTCGCCTCTGCCTCTGGCTCCCCCTATTGTGGAGGTTCAAGGTTCGCCAGACTTATATATGGACAACACCAGAATCACTGATCTTGCGGCCACATCCAATTGTCCCCTCAACGGTTGCTCTCAGGTGGTCACTATTATTTTCCCTCCCTCCACCAACCTCCTGTCCCAGGTCACCCACCCTTAGCTTTGTTTTCTCCATGATCAATCAAAACCTTACTGTAAGAAATGGCCCGACACCTATGGGGGGGGGGGGAGGTGCCCATACTGGTCATGCAGAATCCATGATGCATTCCTGGGCCAAGTCAACGTGGGGTCTTTTCGGTTCCATCCGAAAAACGGCTCCTACAGCCTCACCATTTCGGATCCCTGGGACCCCCGTTGGGTTTCTGGGGTTATCGCAAAGTTTTACTGTAATTCCTACTCATCCACCCCTTGCAGGGAGTTGTTTTCAGGGAATATGTCTCCCTTGGCACTCAGGTCTCCCATGTCTCCAACAACATCCAGGCTTCCTAATACATCATCCTCTCCACCCTCAAGGGGAAGCCCAGGGCTCCCTCTCCGCAGGACAGCTCCCTCTCCACCTGGTCTCAAAGTATCAGAGACACCATCGCCTCCTTAAAATGCTACCTCTCCAACCACTGCTCCAGCCAACTGTTTCTTATGTGCCTCTCTTGCCCGGCCCCTACTGGCTGCTGTCCCTGTCTATGTCTCCCTAACCTATAACCTCCCACACCCTTCTTCCCCAGTGGACCCCTTAACCAATGTCCCCTTTTGGGAACCTGAGGAAAACAACTCTACTCCCATTCCCGGGGCTTGCGTTCTCGCCAACCTCTTGTTTGCAATGGCCAACTCCTCGTATACCCTCACCTTTTCTAACATCACGCACAGCCCCAGCATTTCTTCTGGTGTAATGGCACGGTTACCAATGTCTTGTTGTCCAACAACACGGCCCCTTGCCTGGTCATCACCACTGTTCCCCAGCTAACGCTCTACAGCAGTGCAGAGATTGGCAGCTTCTGTCTGCCCTGCACCGCTACAGGTGGGCCGTGTTTCTTCCTGTTCTCCTGGGCATCTCCCTGACCTCCACCACTGCCAGCACCAGCATGGTGGGTGGAGCTCTTGGGCACTCCCTCTGGGCCGCTGATGACATCAATTCCAGATTAGAGAGCGCCCTTAGCTCTACAGCTGAATCCTTAGCCTCCCTTCAAAAACAGGTCACGTCACTTGCCAAAGTCACCCTCCAATACCGCAGAGCCTTAGATCTTTTAACAGCTAAAAAAGGAGGAACATGTCTCTTCCTTCAGGAAGAATGTTGTTACTATATTAACAAATCGGGTATAGTGGAACAAAACATCTTTAAGCTCAACAACTTGGCCTCTGAACTTCACAAAACCCAGGCCCACGCCCTGATTCCCATTGGTGGCCATCCTCCCTGGCAACTTGGGTCTGGCCTCTTCTCAGTCCGGTCATTATTGTCTTTATCGCTTGCCTTTTTCTCCCCTGCCTCATAAATTCATTCAGACCCAATTGGGAAGACTCACTAACCAAACTTTTAACTAGCTTCTCCTCAGAAATTACCAGCTTCTAGTCACTGATGGAGCCGGAATCTTATCCAGGGAACAGCTCACTGCCTGCTGACAACTCGGTCAAAACAGCCTGGAACACCTTCCTCACAGCTCTTCCGCACGACTCTGGATGGTGCTGCCTGAGCGTCATGCCTCTGAATGGTTCAAAATCGTTCGTGTCTCTGAATGGTTCAAAATTGTTCAGGACTTGTGGTTCCAGGGCACCTTTCTACACCACTCTCCTACACAAACCTTTTCTTTTGCCGTCCTCTTCTGGGGATTAGCAAACACCTTCCTCCCAGCACCCTCTTCTCTTTGTCATTGCCCCCTCTCAGCAGAAAGTGTTGCCCCTTGCTACACCAAAACAAAAAGAGAGGAATATAAAGTTGCTGTCCAACATGGCCTCCACCAGCCTCCTTTTCGGGTATTCACCCCTGTTGCTTCCCGCGGGCACCTACACCTCACCCAATCAGCCATAGCCACATCTGCATAAAACACCTCTCTATATAAGTGCGCTCCAAACTCAATAAAACTGGAACTTCTCTGGTGATTAGCTTTGACCAACAGTTTTTGTCTTTCTTACACTTCTCAAATTCTTTCAAAACACTGAGAAAGAGGGAATACTTTCAAAAACATTTTATGAGTCAACATAACCTTAGTACCAACACCAAAATCAACATAAAAAAAAGATAACTACAGATTTATTTCCCAAATGAACTTAAATACAGATCATTTACAAAATATTAGCAAGCCTAATGCATTAAAAGGATTATATACGATGACCATATGGAATTTATTCCAGGGACACTGAATGGTCAATATCTGAAAATCAAACAATGAATTCACCATGACAGTAGAATGAAAGATTAAAAAATGTGATCATATCAATAGATGCCAAGAATGTCTTTGACAAGACTCATTTTTAAGGAAAACTCTTAAATAACTGAGGATAGACAAAATGTGTCAACATAATAAAAATTATATGTGACAATGCCACAGCCAAGAGCATTCTCAATAGTGAAAAACTCAAAGTTTTTCCATTGAGATCTGGTTCAAATCATGGATATCCACTTTCACCACTATTACTCAGCATAATACTAGAAATCCTAGTGAAGGCAATTAGGTAAGAGAAGGACATCAAAGGAATCCAAAATAGGAAAATAAGTATATCTATCATTATTTGAAAATAACAAGGTAATATACAAGAGAATCCAAATGACTCAACTGCAAAATTAATTAAAACAATAAAATCAATACATAAAAATCAGATGTCTACCTATATGTAAACAATGAATGAAAGAAGAAATCAATAAAACTATCCCATTTATAGTTACACCAAAAACTAAATAAATGCCAAAGAGCAAAGTTAAAGGAGGTGAAAGACCTGTACAATGAAAACTATATGCTTACCATTGGTTGTTACTAAAAGATATAGAATAAAACACACAAATGGAAAGATATTCCCTGCCCATAAATTGAAAGAACCAATATTTTCAAAATGGCCATCCTACCCAAAACATTATATGCATTCAATGCAATCTCTATCAAAGTTTTAATAGCAATCTTCAAAGATCTGAAACAATCCTCCTGAAATTCATATGGAACCACAAAAGATCCTGAGTAACCAAAGCACTTTTACAAAGTAGAAGGAAAAAGGGGTTTACATTACAAACATCAAAATACATTACAAAGTTATAATAATCAAATGGTATGGTACAAGAACAAAAACAGACTCAAACCAATAGAATGAAATTGACACTCCAAAAATAAACCCATATCTGTAGGGTCAGCTTATCTCTGACAAAAGTGCCAAGAATACACATTGGAGCAAGTAAATCCTCAATAAACAGTATTGGGATAACTTGACAGTTACATGTAAGAGAAAGAAATTTTGTTTCACACAACAAACAAGCATAAAATCAACATGGATGAAAGACTCAGATGAAAGATAATGAAACCACAAAATATATAGAAGAAAACTGTGGGGGACGGAAAAAGAAGGCTGCCCACTGGATGATTCTGCTATAAAACTATAAAATTACTGACAGCACACCTGAACAAGCATGGTTATAAGGAAACCATGTAAACTAAATCAGTTTAAATAACAAAGGCATCCCATGGAGGGTCTGGTGATCACCATCTATCCTAGATAAGCAGATGCCTACAGAAAGCTAGGCCCCAGTAAAACTGACATCAAGCAAAGGCTGTTGTAACTGCTTAACTGTGTTACATGCATTGTATAAAAGCTGTATGAAAAATAAACTCGGGGCCAGCGGATCAAGAGAAAAGTGGTTGTGCCCTCCTGACCAAGAGATCATCTTGATTGTCTTGATTGCAATCCTCATCCCTTCCCTCAGGCACCATTCCCCACTGCGGCTGGACCACAGCAGAAAACATAGGCAAAACACTCCATAACAGATTTCAAAGACGTCTTTGTGGATTTTTCTCCAGCATCAAAGAAAACAGAAGAGACTATAAGCGACTGCATCAAACTTAAAAGCTTATGTAGAGCAAAATAAATCACCATTAAATGAGAAAAACATCATAGTGAATGGAAGAAAGTACACACATATATATGATAAGGGGTTACTACCCAAGATCTACAAAGAACTCATCCAACTAAAGGAAAACAACCCAATTAGAAGTGGGCAATAAAGACAAACAGGCACTTCTCAAAAAAAAAAAAAACATACAGATGGGTAACAGGAACATGAAAAGTTGCTCATTGTCACTTATCACCAGGGCAATAGGGCAATGCAAATCAAGAGCACAGTAAGATACTACCTCATACGTGCAAGAATAGTTAACAGCAAAAAAGACCAAAACAGTAAGTGCTGGCAAGGATATGGAGAAAAAGAACTGTCTTAAATTGTTTGTAGGAAGGTATATTGGTTCAATCTCTATGGAAAAGAGTTTTCTCAAAAGATTAAAAATGGACCTACCAGATGACCTAGTCACTTCTAAGTATCTATCCAAAGACTACAAAGACATTACTTAGGAGGAAAATGCACTCCTATATTCACTGAATCACTGCAATAGTCAAGCTGTAGAAACAACCTAAGTGCCTGAATACAGATAATTAAACCCAGAAGATGCAATGTATATATACACATTGGAATATTACTTGGCTATGAAAAATTATGAACTCTTACTATTTGTAACAAAATGGACTGAGCTGGATTGAGCATAATCTTATGCTATGTGTAATAAGTCAGAAGGAGAAAGACAAATATTGAATGATGTCACTTACATGTGGAATATAGAGAATCACAACAAAGGGTTAGATAAAGCCAAAATGACAGTAAACTCTAAAAATATGATTATAAACTATCAGAGGAGGAGGGGACTGTAGGAGGTAGAACACAGTGAAATTTGGTGGTGGGTGAATTGTGGTAACAACCCCTGGAAGAGAACCTATCCTTCTAAAACACAATATTGGAAATTAATGTTACCTATATATATATATTTATAAAGATCATACTAAAACAAAGAATTCTTACATTAAGACACTTGAATTGAATTTAAAATCTTGAAAGTATTTAAATTAATGTACTTTAGGTTATTGTTATTCCCAATTAAAGAGATAATGTTACTAACAACCTTACAGTCCCAGTAAAAGAGTTTGTTCACAGACAGGAGCAGTTTGACACTCATGGATTCAAAGTGCATTCTCTACTGTCCTTCAGGTTGAGAATGAAAAAAAAAAAAAAAAGCTCTCACCAATACAGCCAGCCAAGTCCCTGGCATTAAGTACCACAGTACTCCTTTCCATTCCCCCGTGTCACCCAAACTCATACCTATTACATTGAACTATGCTGATGTTTTTATAATAGCTAGTTTGCAGTAATGGTTCAAATATTTCTCATTCTTAGCAGCTATTACTTTTATGACAGCTGTCTCCATGTAAAACCACATCTATCTTCTGGTCCTCCTTATCTTCCTTATCTTCCCTTCCTTCATCCCATTTGTGTGCAACGTCTCAATCTCCTACCCATTTTTGCTAGGGAAGAAGTACTCTCAGCAGGCGGACCTACTGTAATAAGCATTATTGTGAGGTTATCCATAGTTTCCCTTTAAACAAATGTTTTCATCCAGCCCAAGAATGTGGCTGAAATAAGGTCTACCACAACAAAACTGCACACTTTTCAAGTTTACATGGGAACCATCGCCCATCTCTACCATGAAAATATCAAAGACCAAATAGCAGATGTTCTTCTGCCAGAAGCAGCTTATCTGCAGCAGCCCTAGGCTATAGGATGCACTGGCGACTAACAATAAGGAGTGAGGCAAGGCTTCTCAACCCACCTGGGACATTATAATCACCATCAGAGCTTTTGCTTTTAAGGATCCCAACACCCAGACCAATGGCAGCAGAATCTCTGGGTGAGGGGACCCAGCATTGATTTTGTAATCCCCCCCAGGTGATTTCAACAAGCTCTAAGGATTAAAAACCTCGTGTCCAGAAGCCAGCGCTCCGCGTAGGCGCGCTCTATGCCTGGAGCAGGAGCTGAGAAGACCAAAAGCTCGGGAGCAAGGAGACGCTGAAGCAGTCGCCGCCACCCTCGGGGCGCCCTTCTGGCACCGCGGCGGTCTCCCCCTTACCTTTCGGGCGGCTAGCTTCTCGAAGGGCTGCCAGCGGCTCTCCCCCGGGGCTCTTTCGGCCCCGGACATCCTGCTGCGCGGGCATCGGGAGCGTTGGGGCTGCCGCCTCGGACTCTGCCCTCGAATTAACTGGAAGCCGGAGCTCGGCGCGCTCCACTCGGCCCTTCACGTGACGAGGACGCCGAAGCCCCGAAGGCGGAGGGCGCACTGGACTCCCCGGCTGCCGCCCCTTCTCCTCCAGGCTTCCCGGCCTCGCACTGAGGGCCCCGCGGAGCGAGCCTTGAGACCCAGGGCGAGAACTCCAACAGGCGGCTAACGGCCCCAAACCGGTGCCGGGGCGTCACTGTGCTTAACTTTCTAGGTCAGGAAAAAGACCTTCCCTCCCAAGGTCTGTTTAGAATTAAATGAATTCATATATATTCAGTGGTGGCACTGGCAGGTGCAGGGTAAATGTTGGTTCCCTCCCCATCCTAGTGGATGTGTGGACTTTGAGTCCCCTGGAGCTCAAAGAGGTCTGAGAAGATGTCTGGGTTCCAGGATGTAGGCAAGTGACTCAGATCCTCCTTCCTTCCCCCAGGGAAGGTCCAGCCTTCAGGTCCAGCCTGGCCAGATGTTTAGGATTGTCAGAGCTGCTGGATTTTCAAGGGAAAGCAGAAATCTAGATTTTCATGAAAATTTCCCAACTTTTAAAAATATTAGTCATGAATTTGAAGCAATAATAAATACGTATAGATCAGTTCTTACATGGGCCTTGACCAGCATAGCATGTGGTCCTGGGTTCATACCAGCCAGCTTCATTGACACCTTCCAGAGGAAGAAAAGGTCTGCCCAAAGCTGACCCTGGTCATCTGGCAGAAGGCAGGGTGCCCCACCTGGGTGGGTCATCAGAATTCTAATTGACAAAGTTCAGGTTTTAGATTACTAACTATGCATATGGAAAGGGATGGGAGTTTCAGGGCCTTCTGCTTGGTCTTTGCTATTATAACATCATGGATTGATTATTATGGAACCAACATGTGGATTCTTCTAGTTACCAACTATATCTACTCTAGTGTATATTTGGGAATAGAGTAAAAGCCCCATGGGAAAGGTCTTGATTCTTGAACTCAGGCTGTGTCTTCAACCATAACCTGACCTGCATAAGCTTGTTCTTAACTGGTGGGACCATAGTCGTTCATTGGGACTGCAGAGGTTTCTATAAATTCAGGGCTAGTCTCTTATAACCCCTGGGACATCTGGATATTCTTCTTTCCTGAGTGCAGTCACAAATGGTTGTACATCTCCCTGGAAATAGCATGTTAGAAGAGTCACAATGTATGCCTATAACCTCATAGGGAAAAAAACAAAAAACAAAACAAAAAAAAACCCTCTAGCATGCAGCCCAGTTAAGTACCTCTGGCTGAGTCTTGAACTGAGACATAAGATATGAATCTCCTCTATTGCAAATAGAATTATATTTCTGCCTAACAAACTAGGCACTTTCTGTTTATTTAGGTTGTATAGCACATTAATAACTTCCTCGGTGATTTGTTTCCTAGGGGACTTCATAACTAGCCATTGTCACAGAACCCTGTTGATGATCTGAACACTCAGAGAAGCACTCTGTGTATCACTGTGCTATTGGACTGCTAAACATTATCACTTGGCCTCCACCATGCCAGGATCCCAGTATTCCTGTTGAGATCAGGAAACACAAATTCACTGAGCATTGCAGGACTAGCATCAGCAGAGCTGTTGGACGCCGGAACCCAAAGGGACAGTGGGGATGGGTGAGAAATTATCAGAATCCAGAATGGAAGTCAAACAGAGAAGACTGCCTTAAAACAGCAGTGACTTCTAGTTGAAACACATAGACAATGCAGGGCAAGTCTGAAGCAAAGGAGCTGAACCAGGGCATGAAAGTATTCACTCGTTTTCCTTCTAACAGCCTTCAGGAACTCCCCATGGATAAAGCAACCAGAAGCCAGAAAGAAAGGGAGCCTAGTGATGTGGTCAAATACATCAGCCTTCAGGCATAGGTAGAATGAATATAGGTGCTGAATGCCATCTGTAAATTTTGACCATATTGAATTGAAGTGTCAGTTGGGATATGGACCTAGCTATTAATAGAAGTTGAGAACTGTATACTTGAGAGTATTCTAGGTGGGATGTGTAGGGCAAGAAGAAATAGGCCTGGGGAAAAAAACAGCAATGGGCAGAAGAAAAATGAGAGCAAAGATTGGAGCAATAGGGCCACTCAAAGAATTGTCTAGGAAGCTGAGTGATAATGAGTTCAGTTATTGAGAAGTGTTTATATAAGTCTTTAGAACAAAATGGGTATATGAAACTAATTTTTAAATAAACTTTATGAAATCTTCAAGTATTCCTACTGTTCAAATTAAGATATGCTGTTAATTTAAAAACGGACACCAGATTTTAAAGATTTAGTATTTAAAATAAAGACCTCAATAATTGGTATATGGATTATATGTTGAAATAAGCAGCCTGTATTTATTGCGGGAAATAAAATACAGCTCTCAGTTTTTCCCCCGTTTCTTCATCTTTGTCTAATGGGTCATCATAAAATTTAAAGATACATATCGTAAAATGTAATGGAATGCAAGGCTCTGGCTCACATTTTATTGTTGAGAGAAAATACAAAGAGGTGTTGCGTTTACACCGGGATTGGAAAGACAAAGTTAATTATGCAAGGGAATGTCTGATTAAAGCCATACGTGCATATTGTAAGGGCCCAGATGAAAGAAAGATGGAGGTATTCAAGTGCTGGGCAAGGTTTCAGAAGACTAGGCTCACGCCCAGGTTAATCCGCAGTTGACACGCCCAGGACGTTTGGGGCTGGCCTCCGCCGTAAACGCGCTTTGTCTTTTGGGCTCGCCGCTCCGCCGTAGGCCACGCCGCACGCACGCCGGTAGCGATGGCGGACGTGTCGGAAAGGACATTGCAGGTGTCAGTGCTGGTGGCTTTCGCCTCCGGAGTGCTGGTGGGCTGGCAGGCAAATCGACTGCGGAGGCGCTTCTTGGACTGGAGGAAACGGAGGTTGCAAGACAAGCTGGCGGCGACGCAAAAGAAGCTGGACCTGGCCTGAGACCCCGCGCGGTCTGCTCGCGTCGCCCTCGCGCTACCACCTCGCTCTGCCGATCCGCGGGCTCCTCTCCGGCGCGAGCAGGAGTCTGGCTTGTCTCTAGCTCTCCACCTGCCTGGCGGTGCTACCCGGAGTATCGGTGAGCAGTACTTGCCGTAGTTTCCTAAGGGGCGACTGGGTACTGTGGATATCTTGGAGTTAGGGGGGCTTTTGATTCGAGCACAGGAGGCAGGTTGCTCCCTGACGCCAGAAAAGTAGGAAGTTTGTTTCCCCAGTAAATTACACTTTGGGGTCGTTCAGTTCACTGCCTGTATTTAATGGGAATGTCTTGCCACTTTGCGTCTTGACAGTGTTGAACTTTAAAATGCACAGTGCTAGAAAAAAAAAAGAAGGAACAGGACTTCGAGATGTTCCTGCCACCCGTTTTTCACTTTATCGCTCTTTCCGTGGCAGCACCATAGTACATCTTTGCATTCGTGTCTTTGTGATCCAGTAACCTACAGTCAGCATTCCTTAGGTTACTGATAAGAGAGCAGTGAGTGACCTGAAGTCAAGAGCCTATTTCTTCATTAGAGTGCTAGTTTTTTCATTAGAACTGTGCATCACAAATTTCCAGGAACTCAATTTTCTTGTTTGTCACTCCAGGTCTTATAGTTAATGGTTTAAAGCCACCACAATACCACAATGTAGTAATTTGAAGTGAACCGTTATGAATTTCTAATTTTTTTTTTCTGCCTTTCCTGTTTCCTACAGCTTGTCGAAGATGTATGTATTGAACACCGGACAGAAGTAATGTCTTCTTATACATTATGAATCAATTTTATTTTTAAAATAAACAAATTAAATGTCTCTTTTTTTTTTTTCACCAAAAGGAAAAGGAGTCACTTGCCTGCCATGCAGTCTAATGCATCTGGAGATCTTGTCTCCATAATGTAAAATTTTCCCAAGTTTTTCAAATTTTTACTACTGTTGCTTTTTCCAATTTACCCAAACTTCAGTGGTTGGTCCTTTACTCTATCCTTTCATTTTGACTACCCTAGCAGTTCCCTCTATCACATTCAAGCATCTTTCTATCTTATCTGATCCTAATTCTAACTTTGCCCTTCCAACTTCCTAATGGACATTTTCATTGGATCACACACCCTTAAACTCAGATGTAATGCATGTGTTTTCTGTTTACAGTGAATTTGGCAGAAGTCAGTATACCAGGTAACACTTGTACTACAATCTTTTGTAATTGGTACAAGTTCATCTTTCCAGTCTGTTAACTGAAGCTAATAACATCTTTGAAGCCAATGTCTTAAATACCTTGTTCATAGATTTAACCAGTGCTTTGCACCAAGGTGCTCAGAAATACTTGACACTTTTATTTGAGGTATCGTATTTTCTTTAACACCCTGAAATGGCAAAATTTCTCTATTCTCTGCTATAATCTCCCTATAGTTGGTTCCTAACTATATGATTCTACTAGCTCTGTGTTGTGTATCTATATGAAACAAATTCTTTTCCAGTGTCTCCTGTGAGGAAACAATGTAAAGTTGACAATCATTTTAATGTACTAGTGGAGGAAAACTAAAACAAGTTTTATGAAATAACTTGTAGAAACACTGTCCACAATTTGCTTCTTTACCTCAACTCTTTCTTGTTTTAGGTTACTTTTTCATAATGACATCAAGGGATGACTACAGAGAAGCAATAACTAGTGCTAAGGTGACCATTCTGGGCATAACAGTAAAAATAAAGTTAACAAAAGAATGCCTATGTAGTACATGAAGTACTGGGTTATTATTAGAACAGATTCTGTTTTTGTAGGTCTATGGTAGAAACTAAAAACTGCATTTTTAGTAAATTCATTATGATAATGCAGGATTCACAAGGAATAAATGATTTTAACTGAATGCGACACAAAAATATATGAAATAAAAGTCATCTTTCCACCTGAAGTGAATAAGACTAACAAATTGCGTCCTGCCTCATCCATCATACACCTGTAAATATGAGGGTTATTTATTAATAGTTTACTATTTTCGTAACTTGCATCTTCCACTTAAAAAATTAACAAAGTTTTCATCAATGAATTTTCTCATGTAATTTTTCTTATTATTTCATCATTAATAAGTACTAACTTACTCACTTAAAATATATTAAATACTTTATATCACTACTTCATTAGTTTTAGGTGTAAATACTGTGACTCTTTAAGTGAGAAGTATGAGCTATAATGAAGAAATTCCAAATACACAAGCTACAAAAAAACAGTACCGAGTGATAAAAAGAATAAATCCCATATACTGTAGAATGTAATATTAGGGAAATTGGCAGCTGTCTGCTACAGATGGACATTAAATATGCCCTGTGGCCCAGTATTGTGTACTTAATGTTCATACTGCTTTCATATATAAATAGCATTTATGAATGAGAAAACTACCATATGCCCAGCAAGAGTGAAATTAATTTTTAAGAGTATCTCCACAGTGAAATATCAGAGCACTGAGAATGAACAATTAGACAAGACATTGATGCTTCTCACAAACTTGTGAAAGCCAGACAAGATGCTGATAAACATGGCATGATCCCATGTTATGATTTCAAAAGAGCAAAACAATTTTTGCTGTTGAATTTAGGGTAATGTTGGTGTAGAGGGTTGATGCAGTTAGGTAAGGATTAGCAGTAGGGGAAGACTACTAGGTAGTAGTTTTCTGTATTGTGGATGATGCTACATGGAGGTGTGTTCAGTGAAAATTCATGAGGCGGAATGAGGAAGATTGTCACTATATTTGAAGGGAAAGTACATAAAATGGCAGTTGAGCCTGTGGAATGAAATTACCTGTTGTCCTGAAAGACATACATGTGGTTCAACATTTCAAAAATGAGCTAAATATAGTGGTAAGTTTAGGTCCTAGGATTCAGTCCCACTAGGGAAAATGTTACTGAAATATCCTTGAGAGTACAAGTAAAATGCGAATCAAGTATATGCTCACAGGCTTGCTGTAGAACAGAAAGAACCAACACAGGCTTGCTGTAGAACAGAAAGAACCAACATCTTCACAGAACTCAGGATCGACAAAATGTAAAACTAGCATGGAATGAAATGAATCTTAGCAATACTCCAACTGGCAAAGAATTATAACTGCCTCGAGTATACAACAGAACCATGCAGTCCTCACGGTCATATAGGAAAATTAACCATGCAGTTAATTTTAGATGTGTATACTGTATCTTAAGATTAGTTTAGCAAAACTAGTGTAAGAAAACAAACGCCCTAACGTGTATCCCAACAGGAATGTCCTGGTAATGAGGTATCGTGGGACTTGTAGTTTCGAACGCTGTAGGGCGTTAGCCCAACCTCTCCCCACACCCACACCTCCCAACTCCTTGGGGACTTGTGAGGAAAAGATGAGCAGAAGGGCAGTGACCCTTCACTAAGTCAGAGCCTTCAGTGTAGCAAATAATTCCCGCGACAGAACATGCTCACGCTCATCACCAGCCAACCCGCGTCTGGGCTGTGGAGGCCGGCGCGCTGTGATGGCGTCACGTTTCCGTACGGCTGGCCTGGTTTCCCTGACAACCGGCTGGAGCCACGGAGCGGAGGCGAAGGAGATGCTGGCTCGGCGGCGGCGGGATCCGCTCCAGATCGTGCAGCGCCGCAGTCAGGAATTAAAACAACAGGTATCGTCTATCTGCCCTGCTGCAAACCTGGGCCCCAAGGGGCGGCCTGAGCTTTGCGGCCGGCAAGATCTGGGACGCACCCCAATCTTTGGAGGCTACCTGTAACCCACTAACCTTCCCTTGTCGTAAAGCGCCTGTCTCCTTCCCCCCCCCCCCGTATTAGCATTCCTGCACCAAATCCACAATCTAACCACTCTCTATCAGCCCAACCTCCATCGCTGACAGCGCCCATCTTTCCTGCTATAACATCACAATCTTCAAACCTCACCAAAACTCCCTAACGCACCTCATCTCCAAATCTAAACTTTCAACAGTTACCATTTCCAGTATTACCATTTCCCGTTTCTATGCCCAACATCACTCTCCTTCACTCTACAAGCCCCTTTCCCTCGAGCCTTCTTACAGCGGAGGTTATCTGTTACTGCTTGCTTAAACTCAGGGAAGGGCCAAGAAACTCCTAATATGTAAGAACAATTTTAAGATGTGACTAATGAACAAAGGACATGAACTCACGAAGAAATGCAACTAATTTGTAAATGTGCGAAAAACATAACTCAAAAGATAATTAAATTGCAAAGAAAATAAGATGTCACAAAAATTAAAAAAGAAAAAAAAAAACCAACCCACAATACTTAGTACTGGAGACGGGTGATTAAAAACAGACACTTAATTGTACGAGTTATAAAGTGCAGTATTTCTGGAAAACAGTTTGACAAGTTGTAGGAAATATTCATTCTCCTAGGCTGAATAATTTACATTTTCAGGAATTTGTCAAATATAATAATTTAAACTTTTGAAGAGAGATTGATGTTGAAAAGTGTTCATCACAGTATTATTTAATAGAAAAACACACAACTTAAGTGATCAGTAATAGGGGAATGGATAAATAACTTTGGGATAATACTGTGGTTAAAATTTAATATTTTATGGAAAACGTGGTAAAATGTTAAGTTAGAAAAAAATTGAATATATAATCAATACAAATATTAATACGCAATATACATAGACAAAAATAGAAGAAAGCATGGTAGAAAGCTGGTGATTATTATGTTTTTCTTTATACTTTTTTGATTTTACAGAAGATTAACTGAATCTCATATTTTATACAGTTTTGGACTCATCTAAAAAGTGAAAAAGATTGGTGGGATAAATATTTCTTTAGTGGCTCAATTGTAACTGTAGTACTGCAATAAAAACAAAATACTCTGGTGGAAATAAGAAAACTTGAGGCATTGACTTGAGCTGATCTTTGGATGACTAATATAATCCTGTATCTAGTTTTACATTTAGTGGAATAGAGTTTCAGAAGTAAACTACAAAAATTGCTATGAAAGCAAAGATGAAACAAAGCAAACTATTATTCCTCCTCTAGAAGAATTTGATGCCTAAAAAAACTAGGATAGCCCCTTTGATAATGTGAACAAATTCTTCCCTGTCCATGCAGAGAACATTTGAAGCAAACAGATTTCTTCTTTGGTGTCCATATGACAGGTAGTCAGGATCCCATCTGTGTCATGGCTGTGATAATTGATTCTGTCACTAAGTATATGAATTTTGTAAATAATGCCAAGATCAATGCAAAACAGCAAAACTAGTGAAATGTTACTTCTCTTTTTTTCATTCTTTCTTCCTCCACATCATCTGTGGCAAAGAATCCAAAAGAAGAATGCGCCTCTTTTGTGGGTACTCTCGCAAAGTTGCATATAGTGTTTGGAAAATACGAAATTAAGGTATAAAATATATGATAAATAAACTCATGGTATACTTATATAATGAAGTCCACTCAGCAATAAGAAGGCATAAAATAATGATTCACACAACAGTATTGGATATCTAAGAAGTATGCTACATGAAAGGATAACGGAAAAGAATACATACCTTTTGGGTATATATCCATAGTCCTCGTGGTTTTATATGTTGTTAGGAGTTTGGGTAACACAGATATGTGCAGTTGCCAAAAATCAACAAATGGATATGTAAGACTTGTGCATGTCACTGCACATAAGTTTTATACTAAATAGTCAATTCTAGCTAGTGATAAATTGATGCATTATTTAACAGAAAATGTACTGATGATTGCAGTTTTTTTATACATAAAAGATTATTATACATAAAAAAGATTTTTATACATAAAAGATTAACGTACTCATTGGATCAAATAAGTATATTAAAATGTTAATGATGGAGCATAAGTGATGGATGTATGGGTGTTCACTAAAATTCTTTTAATTCCATTGTATGTTGAAAGCTGTTCACTATAAAATAATAGTAAAAGGAATGAAAGGTTTTATTTCTTAAGGTTATGGTATTTAAAAACATGTTATTTTTAACTATCTTCATTTGTTGTAGGTTGATAGTTTGCTTTCTGAGAGTCAATTAAAAGGAACTCTAGAAGTCAATAAAAGGCGAGATATTTACCAAAGGTAAAGCATACTAAATTATTTACACTTTCCAAGAATTGTACTTAAGTACAACACAGAAATTGTTTCAGGCATCATTCCTTTCCTTTATTTTCTTGGTGTAATTTACTAGAGACAAAATAATATTAGGAAATAACATTGAGGTAACAATAACATTTTCCAAAATGTATTTTCAAATATTTCCTGCAATTACCTATATATCTCCAGATCTGAATATTAGAATAACATTAAATGGAGAATTTTAAGTGGTAAAAATAAACAATTATTTTGAATAAGTGCACAGACCAAGCAGTGTGTTCCATGCTCTAGAAACTTTTTCTTAATTAATTTTCACAGCACTACCATGAGATATTAATTAAGACAGATTAGAAAGATGAGTTCAAAAGGGGAGCGGTGCTATAGTGTGGAAAAGCCAACTCTTCAATCCTAAATTTGGCCTTCATCTTGTTATTCTAGTTGACTACTTGTGGTCACTTTTTACAACCTTACTTGCTTCAGCTGAAGAGAGGGTTGTTAGGAGATTCAAATGAATTGATGCTTGTAAACTGCTAACAATGTGTATGGTGCACAGTGAAATTTAGCTGCTGTTATTATTAGTTGTGTCTTCTTGATGAGGTCCTAGGTATGTGGAATTCTTGAACTAGAGAAGTAAGTGTTCTTCCTTATTTCAGAGCTTGGGTTCTGAAACTTGGAATCACTTGAGCTTTTTGAGGTTTCATTATGTTAGCGGAGCACTAGACCTTGACTGTGAGGGTCACTGAGCCAGTGTCTGGAAAGCATTTACAAGCGAATCTTTAGTATTATTCAAACTAGAGCTATTTGCCTTGCCTGCTTAAAAGCTTATATATGATTTTATACAATCCAGTTCTGGTTCTGACAATAGAAAAAATTAATCTTTTTTTTTCTTTCTTTTTAAAAATTTAGATGTATCCAGTTAAAGCAGGCAATAGATGAAAATAAAAATGCTCTTCAAGAATTAAAAAAAGTAAGTATTATGGCTAATCACATTGCCAGAAATCTGTATAGAAATTTGTCCGTGGAGTGGGAGCTCATCAGGGTAAGTTCCTGACTTTGCATTAGTGATGTTGCCTTGTTGAAGTCAGTGCTGGCTTGCCCTGTATACTTACTAAGGATGTGCTTTGGAGCTAAAAAACCCAGGCTCCAAATGCTGATGAAAGTTCAACTTTGATGAACTCACCAGCACTGGGAACTCAGAAAATCCAGGAAGAGGCTATTTTAGTTTTCTGTTGTTTATGTTTATGTTTTGGGGTTTAGAATGATTTTTATTTTAATTGCATTTTGGGGTATAAGTGGTAAAAAAGCTTCTTAGATCATATGGCAGCTCTAATATTGATGACTGCAGAAATGGAAAGAACTTGAATTTATTCATGGCAGTCCCTTCAGAAATTTTTTTTAAAATTTGAGCCTATGCTTCAGTAAAGTGTCCAGGACCAGAGACTCACAGACCATGCAAAGTAGTGGACATCCGAGGGTCATCTCCCTGCCTGTGTTTAAATCCCCCTTACTACGCCTGAGACAAGCTTTCCCTGAGAGCTTCACTTCTAAATTCCTTCAGTGGCACAGAACCCCATAATTCAGGAAGCAGCTGACCTTCCATTTGAAAACCTAGTATTCCTATTTCACAGATTAGGAAATCAAGGCTTCTAAAGAAGAAGCAGTTTTTCTAATGTCTCACTGCTGATAAGTGACACAACTTGAAATTGGCATCTGTCTTTTTGACAGTAACGCCAATCTGCCTGGATCCTATTCCTTGCTCACCACAGAGGGTCTATAATGTTTATTAAGAAAACAAAACAAAAAAACAAATAGTATAATTTTAGTTTTTCATTTTGTTTATATGCCAACACAATAATCTACATTTCTTTTCAATCTTATTACTCTAAAGTAAGCATAGTCTTATAGTGATATCTGCCTTGTCTTCTACCTCTTATTGGAGGCTTTTTCTTTTCAAGTAAGTGTAAATGGAAAAATGAATTTTTCAGTGAAATGGATTTATTTTCTCTCACAGTCTGATGAACCTGCACCTGTTGGAAACTATGATCAGAAGAAACAGGAGGAGCACAAACTTTTGGATAAGCTTACATGCCAACTACAGGAACTTGCTGTGTCCATAAGTAGAGAAAACGTAACTGAGTATGCTTCTTTCCTTCCTTCCTTTCTTTTCAGATAATTATGTCACCAAAAGCTTTAATGTTTGATTCAGAATAAAGGCATGTGGCAGTATAGAAGAAAACAAATGTAGTACCTGTACAGCCAGCCAGTCAACGTTTATTTATTGTTTATTATTTATTGTTTATTATTTATTATTTATAATAGCCTGTGTCAGATCTCATGAAGTTTTAGGGAGTGGAGGTTGTAGTCTCTGTCCTGGGGTAATAGATAATCTCATTGGAGAAATGAAACAGTGCTCTGAAAAGCCAAGTAAACCAATGTTAGACAATAGGAATAATGCTTTCAGTACCAGCATTGCTAATATAAGGAGGAAATTATTTGGATCATTTACTGCATATTTCCTACTCTTATAAATATTCTTTAAAAGCTAGAGGCAGTCGTGCGTTGTTTTTCTGCTAGAGTGGATATAAATGATGGCATTTGCAAAGTAGAAAGGAAATTTGAAAGAAAATAAATCTAGTTTGTGGGATGCAAATAGGAGAATGGCTAATCATTTAGTTCTTCAAATGCTGTTCCCAAACTTTTATACTGTATCCTGGGAAAAATGATAAAGATTATAATTTAGGATTCTAAAAGTTCTACTGATTTTCAGAGGAAATGACTGAGAATGACAGTGTAGATATTATACTTAACATTATTACCATAAACAACTATAAAATCTGATGAGATATATAAAATAGCTATTGAAAGTTATTGAGAATCCACCAAGCAAGGCTGATACCCTTAATGTGGGAGACACATGAGGTAAGTCTTGCATTTAACCAGATTCTCTTCCTGTATATAATTTATGGACTATGATGCAGGCCATTCCTAGTCAGGGAGCAACAGTCCCACTGGGCTGAGGAGGCAGAGATTGAATTTTGGAATTGCCAAGGCTACTGGAAGTTTTGAGGAGAGAGGAAGTAATTGTGGAGTGACAACTCCAGAAATTTGAATAGATTCCAGAAATTTGAATAGATTTGCATAGCGCATGATTCCAGAAAGCACCTGCTGGCACACTGAGAGCTTAAAAAATAAGATCCACAATATTCAGTGCTGGGGACAGTGTGATAAAACAAATACTTTTCTGTTCCAGTGTATAAGGTACAGCATTTCTGGAAAATAGTTTGGAGGTCACACATTTCTGAAAAAATACTGACATTTGTACCCATATACAGTAAACCAATGTTTGATAAATGCCTCAGGTATTTAGTGGAGGTCCCAGAAGGCTCATGTCCTGGGAGTGAGGAAAACAGCCTGATATTAAGAACTATGAACTTGGAATAAAGACAAAAGTGAAGTAGACCTACAACAAATTCTCAAAATAGACCTTAGTGGGAACTAAGATCATTTAGCTGTAAAAGAACAAAATTAAACATTCTTTAAAGGAAGGTGACAAAGTCCAAATTCTCTAGTTTATCATCCTCAATGCCCAGTAATAAAAGTCACTAGAAATGAAAAAAACAAGAACAAAAACAGGGAAAACTGATGATCAGTCATCAAGGAACTACTCTCTGAACCAGTCTTTCCCCAACATTGTAACCTACTCATCTTTCTGAAGTACTAATTAGACGCCTCCATCCCCTACTTACATTCTATGTGTTCTTTGCATGCCTTTCCCTTTTTGAAACATCAATTTGAAAAGTTTTATTGAACTGTCATTTGGGTTCATTTCCTCTGCTCTTTAAAGACAATCTTAAAGATAAATCTCACATTCTGCTCTCTATTTTTAGTCTTATCTCTTGCTCATTTCTTCAAGCCTTGTCCTATTACTAGTGAGCTACTTTAAGTCTCCCTTCAATTCTTCCTTTCCCTCCTTTCTTACTCCCTTTTTATTTCATTATTAACCCATCCTTCAAGAACTATTCTAGGCCTTCCCATTCCTACCTATTCTCTATTATAGACAACAATGTAGATTTCCCTGCTATGTGTTTTCTTTAATTTTATATATTCGTGCAGACCTTTACTTTTGTACTTACTAAACTATATTGTAGTTATCCATTATCCCATTGTAAGCTCCTGGGGACAGGAAATGAAGTCTAGCTTACCTTTGTGTTCACTGTGTCTGACATGAAACATCAAGTCATCCTCATCATGGCTGACTTTCATTAAAACCTTGCTATGGACACTTACTGTTTTGAACACTCTGCAAGTTTATAGCTCATCTAATCCTCATGACAACCTGAAGAGGCAGTTTCTGCTATTATTTCCACTTTAACAATAGTCCAAGGTATCACAACAAAGAGGGGATAAAACTAGAATTTTATCTCCATGTTTATGTTATCAGAAGTATAGGAACTACTGCCTTTTAATTCCTTTTTTAGTAAGGGTTCTTCCCCTGCATGCAGCAGCTGCTCAGAGATCAAACCTTAGTGACCAGGATAGACATAGAAGTTTATTTACAGATACAGTAAAAACAAACTAAGAATCTACACCCTCACAAGTGTTCCGAACAGAATAGAGCCCCACTTCTGCTCCTCAAGGAGCTGCGTGGGGTTTACCTCAATCTTAGGGTACTTCTGATTGAAAACATCAGCTTATGTCCTTGACTCCTGATCCTCTGTCACTCCAGTTAGCACAAAATGAATCCCACCAACACAGGTGGTTCTCAGGCAGGTCTCCGAGGCAGGCCTATCTTAGCTTCACTGTGGCTCTGCAGTTCATTAGGGTCACCTCTCCCCTGCCTTCACACAGCTCTCAACCCTCAGGGACCTGAATGCGGAGTGCTGTGCTGGGAAGGTGGGGAAACTCCAAAGGACTCAGCTCCTGGGTCCTCCTGAGGCCAAAACCCTCCATACCTGATGCCAATTTCCAGGCTCTCACTCCCTCTCTCCTCTCCTATCCAAAATCATCTCTGCTCCTTTCCTTTTTGTCCTTCTCCTTGCTCCTCCTCCCCTCATGAAACCAGAGGCCCCTAATTCACAAATACACTCCGCCCTGGTGGTCCATCTGGGCCTTAGCTCAATGGTCTAGGACCCTTCATTCACCAAGTCAGCTTAGATATTCACCAAGTCTGCTTAGGTACTTGACTTCAAAGTAAAAAGGGGAAGTATCCTTATCTTATTCTTAATCTCTGTGTTTTTCAGATACAGGTGATAGCAAAGCCTACATTTTTTTTCTCAATAGCACTGCACATATGGGGACCCAGCTTCATTTATATTCTGATCACATGTAATAAGGCTTCACTTATATTCTGACCACTATGTAATAATACTTAAGCAGTGTTGAGTTGGATGAATCCAAGAATTGAATTCAGTCTTGGCCTCTAGCCTAGTGCATGCTCATTCATGCCATACATTCCTCAGATATACTAACTCCAGCACTCAGTCCCCCAGGTCACATATTCTTTGTTAGATGATAGAAACTTTGAGTTGTACTTTCCCCTTATTTTCTTTATGGGTCAATTCTTTTATGTATTTAAGGCACTACTCATACTTGATCTGTTCTCATTATTTCAAGTTACACTCACCATAGAATTACTCTGTTGTAGAGTTGGAGTACTTACTGAAAGTGAGGAAGACGATGATTCTGCTGAAGAAGACCAAGAAGAAGAGGATGAAGATGAAGATGAAGAAGACAGTAATGAAAGTGGAGGGGAGGAAGAAGAAACAGAAGAGGAAGAGGAACAGGAAAATGAATCTCCCCAACTGGCAGCAAGTAAAGAGTACATTGCTGTTGGAGATTTTGCTGCTCAACAAGCTGGGGACCTTACATTTAAGGTAGGTAATAAGACTGGAATCTAAGCTCAGGATGAACTTACATGTCTAAAAGAATGAAAAAACTCTACATGTATTACATATCCCTGGTATTAAGTTTTAAATGCCCGTTTAAGTAAAATAATTATTATGATTTAAAAGCAATAATGATATGAAACTCTGTTATTAAAATTACTTTGTGGAAAATGATAAAAGGAAGTATTCTGTTTTTTAAATTAGCTTTAATGTTGATAATTCCTAAGTTAAGGATAAACTTTAATAATTTTTAAATAATTAAATATTTTTTTATTATCACATTCGTTTCATTAAGTTAAGACAGTGCAAGACAGAAGAGGACACACTTAATGCTGTTGACTTAGTATGGGGTGCTGGCATCTGCTCTTGCCCGGCCTGGACAGAGGTGGCAGGTGGGACAGAGCATGAAGTTGTGGTTTTCAAGTGAACTTGAGCTAGTGTTTTCTGCTAGATAAATGAACCAAAGAATTTTAATGAATATGTAAATCATATGGTCTTTATGTTTACTAAATTTCAAGTTTAATAACTGATTAGTGATAAAATAAGATTATTATTGTACAACTACTTGTATTGTTTAGCTCATAGGTTTTTTTTTTTTTTTTTTCAAATTCTCCTTGAAAATATCACCAATATTTGTCTTTGAATATTTACCTTTGAATAAGGCACCAATATGCTTTTGAATGTCTTCAAGTGGCGGGAATTCTTATTCATCAAATGTGGATTATATGTTTATAAATGTATGAGAGTTATTAAAAGCATTTCTGATGAATTTAGTAGGTAATTATATTAGGTAAATATTATATTTTCCTCAAAATAAGGTTTAGCTTTAATAGAGTTGATTTTCTTTTGGTATCTAAATGCCATTACTAAAAGGTTTTCTTAAAAAGATAAAAAATTTAAACAAATCAAAAGTATTTTACAAAATTATGTTATCTTTAATTATAAAAACAACTGTGAAAGATGGTTCACATTTGGAGATATGGCTTAAATGTGCGTTAAATAATGAAAAGGAATGATTCATTTATAGCCACTTTATAGTCATATGGGTCTTAGGGAAGGATAGTGAGGAAACTTGATTAATATAAATAATGGATTAAAAAAATCTTACTCTGCTTTCTAGGATCTATTTTATAACATGATTAATGAGAAATGCTTATGATAATTGAACTTTACTTAGATTTTTTTTTTTTTTACTTGTTTGAAGAAAGGGGAGATTCTCTATGTAATTGAAAAAAAACCCGATGGTTGGTGGACCGCTGAGAATGCCCAAGGAAACAAAGGTCTCGTCCCCAGAACCTACTTGGAGGTGAGTCTGTATTGTTTATTCTTTCCTTTCTCTCTGTCAAAACTTTTTCATTTTTTATAAAACATTAAGTTGCACTCTTTGATCAGTTGTCTTGTGAATAACTTGTGATAGTTTGCTTTAATTTTAAGGGCATTGGACATGAGGGCAATATTAGGAAATGCCTTTATGCATATGAACCTTACTACATTGTCACACAATGAAGATGCTTGTGAAATAATGCTGAGCATAAACATCAAGTCATTTATTGTTTGTTGTAAAACCTATTGACTATTAACTTTGTATGAGCTTCCACAAATGCATGACCCTTTACGAAAATATGAACATAGTATATAGACATGTTTGTAGCTTATTTTTTATCTTGTAAAATGTAGCATTGTCATTAAATGTCTTTCTGGATCGGTACTATTCAATAGAAATTAACACAGACCACAAAAGTAATTTAAAAATTTCCAGTAACCATGCTGAGATTTTTTTCCAATTCTTTGTGTGATTTTGTTCCTCTTTACACCAAATACGTTTTTCCACACCAATTCTCAAATGCAAAGTGGTGTCATGCAACTCAGTTCAGTTCTGACACTAACTCTAGGAATCAACCAGACCCCATGAGTTAAGGATGCTCAGGTCCACAAGCCTGCCCCTCCTCAGATACCATTCACAAGTAGCCACCTGCTTCTGAATGACCAGCTATAAATGTGAACTTTTCCACAGGTTTGATAATTTGCTAAGAGGACTCATAGAACTCAGGAAAATTCCCTCCTTGTATTTACCAGTTTTATGAAGGTTACAACTCAGGAACAGTCAAATAGGGCAAGGTATTGGAATATAAAGGAAGTAGATTCCTGGTCTTCCTTCCCTCTCTAGGAGCCACTCCTACCACTTCTAAGTCATCACCAACCTGGAAGCTCCCTAAACCTACAATTTTTTTAGAGGCTTTGTTACACAGGCATGACTGATGTCTTCAAATCCTAGTGTGTATTTCACACTCCCAACACATTTCAATTTGGATTAATTATCAGGAGCCACATGTGGCCAGTGGTTATAGTATTGCACAGATAGGTCTAACATGTAATTTCCAGTCTCATATAGATGGACATTTAGGTTGTTTCCAACCTATGATAATTGTAAATAATGTTGAAAAGAACATTTCACTATATTATAAAATATCCACTTTGAGTTACAAAGAATCTTTCAGAGAGTAACTTCAATAAGATATAAACATATCTCTTATGCATGAGAAAAGTGTGGAGGTGAGCACTCAAAGGATGGTAAGAGCTCATCTAGTATTTAATTCTGTTCATAGGTGTGAGGCAGCTCTTCCCAGGGCTATTTCTTTAGTTTAAGTTGACTGCTAGATCTTTTAATGATTTTAAGCCACAAAAGAGGACTGGGGAACAAGAGGTCAAAAGGCATGAGCTGCTCATAAAGTTTCCTGTAAGTTACGCCAAAAATCTGCTTATCACCTTGGCTAAAGTATTAAGGTCTTGTCAGCACCTACCTGCAAGGAAGTCTTAGAAAATTCAGTCTTTTAGTGGGCTCATAGCTAACATCAAAAATTATGTTAGAAAAGAATTAGAAAAGAAAAAAATTGAAAAGAATAACTGGAAAGTGGTGCAGAACTAGCAACTTGTTGAGATCGGTCTACACATATATCTTTGTAGACTTGTCTGATTATTCCCCTTAGATAAATTCCCAGGTGTTCATTGCTGATTCAAGGATTTAGACCTTTATGTTGTTAGGGCACAAAGGAAATCACGCTGTGCCTCCCTTGGTTCTTCAAACAAGCATCAAACAGCTTGATAAGAGAAAAAGTCAAAAAGAAACTTAGTAATAACTGGAATATATATATATATATACTGGTATATATATACTATATATATATATATATATATATATATAGTAATAACCTAGTGTATATATGAGAGAAACGTAGTAAAGCTGAGTTAACTCACCACATGGCTTCAGAGGCCATCTCAAATAGCTGAGACAGGGGAGATTGCTGCTAGTGAAGGGGAGAAAAAGAGGAGTTCAGTGAGGGAGTTTACCAAGGAAAGCAGTAAAAACAAAGGTATACTGATTAAAATTCTCCCTTCTCCAGAAAAAAAAAAGGGAAAAAATGGAGGAAAAGGATACAGAGGGAGATGTTATTACAGTTTCCATATAAATGTGTTTTTCAAAAGTGCTTTAGAGCACCCCACACCCTTCTAGAAAACCAACTTTTGCCAAAAGGACATAAAATATGTGACATAAAATAGGACATAAAATAGGGTGACAGATTTTTGCTCCCAAAATATTTTGACTTATTTTGCCAATTTTCCTTTCAGAAAGTTTTGCCTGTTTATACTCCCACTCCAGAATCTTAAGAGAACTTATTTCCTCACACATTTTCAGTGGAGGCTATCATCAGTAGTTTTAATGTTGCCGGTGGGACAGTTAGCAAACAAAGCTTATTATTGTTTTTGTTTGTTTTCATTGTACGGCTAATGAAGCTGAGCATCATTTCTTATACTTTACTTTCTGTAAATCACTTTTTCAGTTCTTTTGATGATTTTTCTAAGATATTTTGAAAGATCTTTCTGATTTATAAGAGTTTTTTGTAGTATCTTAATAACTAGATTATTACTCTTGGAAATTTGTGACATTTTATTGGCTTTCAACCATGTTTGTTTTTTAAGTAGCTGAGTCTATCAAGTTTGCACTTAGGCTTTTGGTATTGTTGCCATGATTGGAAAGGGATTCTCCATATCAAGAATGTTTTCTTATAACACTTTTCTAGACTTTAAATTTCTATTTTTATTTGTTTTTATTTTAATAAATTTCTCTAAGAATTTATTTTGGTTGAATTGCTTTCTATCTTGTCCTTGTAACTTTTCAGGTAGTGAAGTTGTTAACTTCACTATATACAATTAATAACTATTAATTAAGTTATTAATTAAAAGATTAAAATCTTTTTTCCTAATTTCTGAGATGCCTGTTAACTGGAGTAAAAAGTTTCATTGAATAATCTGAGAAAGAGTTTATTGGATAATCTGAGGATTCAAATCTGGGGAAGCAGTTCAGTGGATTTTACTCCAAAAACTGTTCCAACAATTACAAATTTGAGTTAAGTTTATATAAAGAATAGTGAGTCATTGACTTAAAAAATATAAATTACTCCTAACAAGAGGTTTTTGGTTCTCATCTGTATCGATTTAGGTCCTTCTTTTTCCTAAGTTATACTGGTCTAGAAAGGTACTATTGTTAGAGGACTGTGGCCCCCAGTACTGGTAATGCTGCTTTAAAATAGCAGCTATTGTTCATTGGTGGGTGGAGACTTGGAGAAGGGAAGTTAAACCTTCTCATGAGAAGAAAGGATTAAAGGATTAGGGAGGGGACAGAGAAAAAGACAGGGAAAAAGAACAAAAGACAGAGTAGGAAGGTACAGAGAGGAGCAGCAAGGAGGCCAGGAAGCCTCAGAGCTGCTGCTGCCATGTGGGGCAGCAAGGCAGGGAAGGAAGCCAAGTTGTGGGCTTCCATCCCCAACCCGGGCTGGTGAGGAGCCTGGGGAAGCATGTTGGAGACACTTGTGACCTGTGTGATCTGTCTTGGAAATGTGGTACTTGAAAACTTGGTTTAATTTTGAAACTGCCAAGTTTGGAAGTCTTCCAGAGAACTGAAGAGAGTTTGCTGTGTTGCCGTTTTCAATGTGAGAAGTCTAAAATGCTTGCTGTATTGTTGTATCAAGTGAGTTTTGCTGATGCCGGGCCACTTTGGAGTTGGAGCTGAAAGAATGCCGGAGCTGTGCCTTTTGGAGAAGAACTGATGACGCCATCCTGATTTTCCTTGTTGAATTTAAATCTCATGCTTTCGGAAAAGGATCGACGATGCCGTCTTGGCTTCTTTTGGCTTGGAGTGAATGGAGCTGTGTCTTTGAAGAAGGAGTGGCGGTGCCATCTTAACTCCTTTATCCAGCTTAAGGTGGGGCAGTTGTCATTTTATGGATGCACATGGCTATTGCAGCTATGTGTGCTTTGGACTAGAGACTGGACTGTGTGGTAAGATTACCAAAGGGGTTCCCTTGTACCCCTCAGTGACTCTTGTCTAATTTGTCTCTTAATAAGTAAATTTGTTTTTGCCTCCCTCTTACAGTTTATGTGGTCTTGCTACTTCATGTGCGGACTAGGAAGAACCTGGTGTGTGGCTGGCTTTAAAAGGTCAGCTGCTCCCCTTTGTAGGTTTGGGTAAACACCCCATTTTGCCTATTTTTACACCCAGTTTCACTATCTGTGTGCAGAGAAGAGTAAGTACTGGTGTTCAGTTAGTTTCCTGATTGCTATAGAAAACTGAAAGCTATAGATAGCACTATGGAGAGTCAAAGACTAATAGCCATTATTTAAATCTTCTTTATCTGGCTCCTTGATCACTAGTGAGGAGGAGGGGTGTGTGTGTGTGTATGTGTTTGTGTGTGTGTGTGTATGTGTGTGTGACAAGTTGGTTTACCCATAATTATTAGATTCTTATGTAACTATTTCACAGAACAAGGTTGAACCTGTTCTGACTTTAGACCTGATATCGGGTGACAAAACAGGCAAAATGGGGTGCTTAGCTAAACTTACAAAGAGCAGCAGCTGGCCTTTTAAGTCAGCCTAATGCCAGGTTCTTCCCAACCCATGCTTGCAGTAGTAAGACCACATAACCTTAAAAGGAGACAAAAACAAATTTACTTATTAAAAGGACAAAACAAAAATCACTGAGGATACAAGGAACCCCTTTGGTAACTTACCACACAGTCCCATCTTTAATCCAAAGAGCACATGGCTTTGGTAACTTACCACACAGTCCAGTCTTTAGTCCAAAGAGCACATGACTGCAACAGCCATGTGCATCCACAAAATGGCAGCCAACACACCTTCAAACCAGATGAATAAGCCAAGATGGTACTGTCACTTCTTCTTCCAAAGGTACCGCTATTTACTTCAAGCCAGAGGAAGCCAAGATGGTGCCATTGATCCTTCTTCAAAAACAGGAAATTCAAATCCAACGAGGAAACCAGGATGGAGTCTTTAATTCTCCAAAAGACACAACTCCAGTATTCTTTCAGCTCCAACTCTGTAGTGACCCAGAAACCAGCAGGACTCAACTCAGTGCAGCAGCAGCAAGCACTTCAGATGTCTCACAATGAAAACAGCAACATAGCAGGTCTCTTCAGACAATTTCCAAGCCTCACAGTTTCTAAGCTAAACCAAGTTCTCAAGTACCAAATTTCCAAGTCAGTTTATACATGTTACAATTTTCTTCAACATGCTTCCCCAGACTCCTGCACCTGGAAGCTGGCAGCTCCTACTGCTCCTCTGCTCTCTATTCTCTTCTCTCTCCTCTCCACATGTTTTGTACCAGTCTCCTCCCTAATCTTTTGATACTAATCCTATCACAAGGAAGCTTGGCTTCCCTTTTCCGAGTCTGCACCCACCAATGAACAGAAGCTGCTATTACAATGCAGCACCAACAGTACTGGGGGCCACAGCCCCCCAATTTTGCCATAGCCCCCTTAACAGGCCTATGCCTGTTAGACCAGCGATAAAGATCTCAGAATGTTCACAAGCCCATTTGTGCCATATTTGAGACTTTCTGAAAATAATTTATTTGATTGATTTTTGTAGTATCTAAATCACTGTATATGTTTTAATAATTTCTCAGCCCTGTGATAAAGATGGCCAAGATGCCAGTGGAGAAGTCAGTGAAGAAGATGCAGAGGTTGGGAATGAAACTGCAGAGGGAGCTGAAGAAGTTAAGCAAAGGTAAAAAGATGTGAGGCTATATCAAAGTAAGCTTAGGAAACTTTTAATTTATTTTTATTTTTACTATTATAAACACTTAAAGAATTTCTTGAAAACAAATTGCAGTTTTTGAGAACACTGCTTTTCATAAACTATTTGCTTAAAGATCATTACTATTTTAATTTTATGATTTTTTTTATATATAATATTCTAGCTTGGCCATCCTTAGCTAGTATATCTTAACTGGTTCTTCTTAACTAGTACTCATCCTTAACTAGTACTTGACCCCAACTAGTCATCTTTAACTGGTGGTTGGCTTAACTAGTGCTTCTTGATGGTAGTCATCGTTAACTAGTCACCCTAACTAGTACTCCTTTACTGGGTTGACCTTTGACCTTCTTTGACCTTTGACCTTTGCAGAACTTACATACTTTGATTTTCAATTACTAAAGTTCCTTAATTGACTGAAAAGGAATGTCCTTGTACTCACTCTGCTAATTTGTCCTCTTAGAACTGATTCTTACTGGAGTGCTGTTCGAAAAGCAGTATCAGAGGTTGGTATCTTTTGTCTTGTTAATAATGTCTTTTTTTTGTTATCTAATAGTTCTAATAGAGCTCAGATTAAAAGCAGAATGGAGCTGGGCACAGTGGCCGTGCCTGTAAATGACAACCCATGGAGCGCACTGGGACTGGGGATGGCAGTTTGAGTTCCACCCAGGGCAACATAGGGAGACCTAGTTCCAAAAAATACACCTGGGTGTGGTGACGCACACCTGTAACCCCAGCTACCTGGGAAACTGAGGCTGGGGATTCCTTGAGTCCGTGGTACCCCAGGCAATGTGAGCCTGCAGTTCCACAGGCAAAAATAGCAAGACCTAGTCTCAAACAGAAAAAAAAAGCAGGAATGGAGACTTTAGAAAATAGTATTGGATCTTCAACAGGGTAAAGGCATGGAATGTACAGAGCAAAATACATTATGTCTGGTTTTGTAAGTCTGTGCTCTTAACATCTCTTATTGGGTCTTTTCTGTAAGAATAGTATATTTAAGGGCTTGGAAATACAACTCATTGATTCTGCCTGAGCTTGCTTTCATTTGAATATATCCTGATTAAAACTTAGTTATTATTTGAAAAGTTCTAAAAAGCTCCAAAAAGTGGGAAACAATCATTAGTCACAAAAATTACACAGCAAAATGAAAATCCATCCCCTTTCCCCCCAAAGTAATCCCCATTAATAGTTTAGTAAGTCTCTTTCCTCATGGCCTTTTAACCTACTTATCACTTTTGCAGACATGCTTGTGTGCATGTGTGTTTGTATGTATACATACCAAAAAAAGCCATTAATTTTTCAGTACATATCAATCTATAGTATTAACTCATCTACTACTTGGCAGTATGCTGTGGAGCAGGACAGGAGTAGGGACATTCCAATGAGAAATGTACAGGAAATAGCTGGTCTGGAGCTCACAGCTTTCCTACAGGGCTCCTCTTGGGTCTGTGGGAAAAGCCAGCATCAGTGATGGTATCCTTTCAGGAATTTGGACTTAATTTGCCACATTCTTTCACTACACTCTACACATTTATATTTGTACTTTTTGGGTTGTGGTACTGTAGTGATAAGTATTATAGAGGTGAGAAAATATACGTGAATAATAAACTGATCAGTTTTGTTTTTACTATCTACAGCAGATAAACACTGTTGATGTGTTAACCACAATGGGAGCTATTCCTGCAGGGTTCAGGCCTTCCACGCTCTTCCAGCTTCTAGAGGAAGGTAACAGATGTCCGTTGGCCACCACACAGTTTTAGTTAAATAGTCAGGGTCTAAGTATAATTTTCTGTCATAGTCAAAACAAACTGTTGAAGAGATTGAATTTCACATCTCTTTGGTGCTCATCTTTCCAGTTGTCTTTTCTAAGACAGTGGAGAAATACCTCCTGATCCTATCAGAGGCCAGTCAGTTTAACTCTTCTCTAGTCCCAAGTTTCTTTTCCTTTATTTAAAAAATATAACTTATTATCCCTGCTTTGTATCTTCAGCCTTCTCCTCCTCTGCCTCATTCCCCCATCACTAGTACTGGCCTGCCTAACCTTCAAGTACTGACCTTCCACCTTCAAGAACCAGCCTCTCCAATCCTACTCCATTCCTGCTGAAGCCTTCCTGACTGCTTTTCTTTGCAGCAAGAATTTTCCGAAGGGCTATCGCTAGTTGACATTTCTGTGTTCTTATTTATTCTTGGTTTTCCTTGTTCTTGGTAACTTTCAACCATAAACTCACTTTAAAGAGAACTGATAGCCGGGCACGGTGGCTCGTGCCTGTAAGCTTCAGCCTATGAAGCGGCCAGGGCTAGGGATCGCGGTTCAAGTCCTGCCTGGGGCCCGTAGTGAGACCTAGTTCCAAAAAATAGTTGGGCGTGGTGGCGCGCGCCTGTCATCCCAGCTACCTGGAAAGCTGAGGCTGGGGATTGCTTGAGTCCGTGGTACCCCGGGCAACATGAGCCTGCGGTTCCACAGGCAAAAATAGAGAGACCTAGTCTCAAAAATAAATAAATAAATAAATACATACATACATACATACATACATACATACATACATACATACATAAATGAGGACTGATGTTGGATGAGGCTCTCCTGTTTACACTGAGTTGTTGAGTTAATTATGGAAGAGCTGCTTTGAGGTTGCTCTGGTAGAAATATTCTTCTTACCCCTCCATGAAAGCCCATTTCCGTCATGTCCTTTGTCTCAGAGTAAATTCCACTTTCCCAGAGATGCCTTCCTTGAGGAATGTAAGTTCCCCATACCCAATCACTTGAACACCCTTGGAAGTCTAATTCAGCTAGTTACTTTATTCTCTTTACTTTTTTGAAACTCGTTCCCCCTTCTGAACTATAAACTAACAAGAGTGGGGGGCGTCATATTTCTATGATTCACATTTTTACTTCCAACTCAGAGTAGTACTTGGCAGAGTGATACCTCCAAAACAATTTCTTAAACTAATAAGTGACTTTATAATAAGTATTCATCATTAAAATATAGAAGGACCATTTAAGAATGTTTATTGGAAAGTAAAATTAATAATTAGCTTTTCTAAAATCTCAAAAAAATGTTTATAGATATTCTACATTTCATAAAAATATTTGAATGGATTATCTTCCTCATGGGGCACATTATTGGCTTGAAAATCTTTAAGATGGCTTTTTGTGGTTTTTTTTTTTTTAATTTTTGGAATTTATGCAATACATGATTGCATAATTGTTGATCCCCATGGGATTACCCCACCCAACCCCTCTGGTTTCTTTGCCTCCTTTCTTTTTGTTGCCTGTCCATGTTTAGCCCTTTAGTCTTTCTTTTTTTTTCTTTGCCTTCGTAGGCTAATCTGAGGGCCTTTAACTTGTATCAGTGCTTCTTGTTTCTGGCTGTTATCTCTGTTGTTTTCTGCCTCATTTTGTTGCTCCTTCCCGTATGTTTCAGGTCTTTGGCTTTGGGGGCCTGATTCCCAGCCTTATGTTTTGGTAGAGCAGCTCCTCAATGGGGCAGCCATCAGTGGATGGTAGGTCTCCGAGTCTCTTCCTTTGGAGCTCTGCTGTGGGGCCACTGCCATTCTGCAGGCTTCCTCCCTCTGTGCAAAAGGGGTGTACAGTACCTTATTGACAACGTTTTTTGTTCACAGCTCCCCAGTGGCATAGTAGGCATAGTTCTTTCATATTTGTTCTCACAGTTCAGTGCTCTCTGGTTCTCGCCTTGCTCTTTTTGAGTCCTGCCTGAGAGGCATGTATTTTGAGGTTCTTTCTTGCTGTTTCTCACCTCTTCTGTTTCCGTGGTTGATTTTGTTTGGAGGTACTTACAGCTGGTGCGGGCTCATTGGAGTGAAGGCAAACTGAGAGGGGTCAGTGCCCTTCCACCGCCCCGGCCTAGTCCCCTCCCCACACACACACACAAGACTTGGGTGTGCCGGCTGGCCAGAGCGAACTTGGGCTGACCCCCAGCCCACCCCACTCCCACCATGTAGTGGGGCACGGTGGCCAATGTCCAGGCCGCAGAAGGGGCAGGCCGTCTGAGACCCGCGTGGCGCCTGCACACCAGTGGGGCCTGTTTCTCCAGGTTGACTACTGTGGCTCCATCCCACCCACCCTCTAGAGGCAAATGGAGCCAACGCATGTTCGGCGCGGTAACCATGCCATCATGGTGCAGCCCGCAACGGGCGCCCATGCGCCCTAAGATGTTTCCTAAAGCTTTAAGATGAGCTCTTTGTGCTTATTTCTTAGGCTTCCTACTGTTGTTTTTAATGTATAATTCTCCTTGGTACATCTGTTTTAGAAAGCAAATTCCTAGTAAGAAGCTTGTCATTTTGGAAGTCTGTATCCCCTAAGTTTATAGCATAACATCATGAATTTTGTTTTTGAATTTTATTCCTTACTGTGTAAGAAAATGAAGGAAAAATTATTTTTGCAGGGAATCAGTTTCGAGCAAGTTACTTTGTACAACCGGAGCTCACGTCTTCACAACTGGCCTTCAGAGATCTAATGTGGGATGCTAAAACAGGCACTGTAAGTATAGGTACTATCAATAAAATGATAATTTATCATTTTAAAATGATGATTTTATCTATCAAAAATAATTTTTCCAGATTTTGTCATCACTGAGTGTATACATAAAATATATACAATAAAATGTAAATTGGTTAATGCATTATAGAAAACCAAAAAAAATTTTGTGTTATCATTTTTAAACACACATTGAACACACATATTGAACACATATTAAAAGCACATATCATTTAAAGTACATATCTTCACCATTCTTTGGTTCAACTTCTTTATCTCAAAAAAAGAAACTAACAATACTTCCAAAATGGAATTCTTGTGAGAATTTGTACATTGTTATGTGTAATGGGCTTTAAAATAGTGCTTGATAATAAGTGCTCAACAATAAAACTTTAGATTCAACCATTTTTGTTATTCTTTGTTATAATAGTAGTTTATAATATTTTAATTAAGTAGAAATAAAGTAGTTGGCAGGACTTCGTGGTTAATACTTTTTGGGGAGCTTAGAGTAAAGGATTCTTGATATTATCCCCAATATCTGAATAAAAAAGTCCTGTTAATATTTAATTCTGTTCTCCTTTTAAGATATACAGACTTTAGATATAGACCGTATTAGAGTGTAACTCTTTTTCTTTTTTAAAAATGTTTTTATTTATATATATATATATATATATATATATATTTATATCATTGTCGGCTCCAGGGTTCTCCCACTACCCTGTCACCTGTGTGCCATCATCTTAGTCCATTGTGCCCATCCCACCCCCAATTCCTCCCCTCCCCCACTCTTTATATTTCAGTTCTGCTAATAGTTAGTTTTAAGTTTTTCTTGTCTGTTTGTTTGTTTTCCCTATACCCCTCATATAAGTGAGACCATTCTGTATTTCTCTTTTTCTTTCTGGCTGATTTCTGTTAGCATGATTCCTTCTAGCTCCAACCATGTTGCTGCGAATGACAGAAGTCTTTCTTGATTGATGAATAATATTCCATTGTTTAAATATACCACAGCATTTTGAGCCATCCATCTACTTTGAGCATTTGGGTTGTTTCCATCTTGGCTATTGTAAATAATGCTGCGATAAACATCTGAGTATAGGTGTCCTTTTGAATTAGTGTTTTTGTAGTCTGGGTAAATTCCTAGGAGTGGAATTGCTGAATCGAATGGTAGTTCTGTTTTCAGTAGTTTAAGGGTCCTCCACATAGCTTTCTATTGTGGCTGGACCAATTTACATTCCCACCAGTAGTGTAAAGGTGTTCCTTTGTTTCCACATCCATGCGAGCACTTATTGTTGTTGCCCATTTTCTTGATATGGACCATTCTAATTGGTGTAAGATGGTATCTCATTGTAGTTTTGATTTGCATTTCCCTGATTATTAATGATGTGGAGCATTTTTTCATATGCCTGTTGGCCATTTGTATTTCTGCTTTGGAGAAATCTCTTTTTAGATCTTCTCCCCATTTTTTGATTCTACTTCTTGTCTTGTTTTCGTTTTGTGTGAGTTTTTTGTGGATCTTTCTTATCAAACCTTTATCACTTGTGTGTAAGTAAAGATTTTTTTTCCATTCAGTTGGGTTTCTTTTTCTATTATTATTAAATAATTTATTTATATATAAATTCCATATTCTTGTAATCCCTGGGGTTTTTTTAATTGTCTTTTTTGCTGTACAGAAGCTTTGTAATTTGATGTAGTCCCAGCTGTTTATGTTTTCCTTCAATTTTTTTGGCATCTGTAGCTGTGTCCTGAAAGGGGTTCCTGAAGTATAGGTCTTGGACTGTTTTGCCCATATTTTCTTCTGTTGCAGTTTATGGATTCAGGTCTTCAAAGTCTTTTATATATTTTGAGTTGATCATATCACTTTTTCCTATTTATTTACTTTTATTCCTCCCTCCCAGAGCCTCAAGGGATGAAAGAGACAACCAAATTGTGGTCAGGTTCCATGAAGAGGAGTGGCACAAATTATTAATGCTCACTTTCTTCTCAACAAAGGCATTGCTTGGAATATTCTTTCCTTGCAAGTCAACAAAGATGTTGCATTTGGTCTATTTAGTGTACTAGTAGTTGAGTAAATGGCACTTAATCCTATGAGCTTGTTTTCTATAAAAGTAATTTTTCAGTTTTTATTTCTTAAATTGAAAAGGTGATGAGTTGGTAGGTATTATTTTATTTTGTTACAGTGATATGTTATTTAAAAGAAAAGCCCATCATCATAAAGCAGATGGTAAGAACTGAAGATGCTCTTCAGTAAGAAACCAGAATGCCAATTTATTTATTCACATTCTGAATTACACCTGTGAGGTAGGGTTGAATAATCACATTAAATCGTCACCACATTCTGTCAAAACCTCTCTATAGGAATCCAAGGAACAAAGTCCATAAATGGTTAGAAATTAAAACAAGGAGTAGCAGACTGTATAAATTAATGCTGGTTTTTTTGCTGTGGTAACTTTCTACCTTTACCCACAGTCTATAGAAATGAGTTCATAAGAATGAACTTTGAATACAGTCATTCAGTGGTCAGAACATACATTTTACCAGAATGGAGTCATTCAGTGGTCAGGACATACAATTTACTAGTTCCTTTCCTCATAATTTTTATTTTCCCCAAAATGCAAGTATTTCAGAGATGAATATTTATGAAAAATGTGCTTCATCTTTTTGTTTACATCAGACTATTGAAATATTTGTGTGTGAAACATATGGGTGTATGTTTGTGTAAAACTTTTCTTGTTTTTTATTTTATGTACATTTTCTTATGTATTTATGAAATACTTTTAAAAAGTGAATTCATTTTATAAGTAAACTTTTTTAATAACTAATTTTTCTCTCAGATCAGATCAAGACCAAGTCGTGTTTCATTGATTCTGACACTGTGGAGCTGTAAAATGATCCCTTCCCCAGGATTGAGCCTCCAAGTTCTCAGTAGACACGTACGCCTCTGTCTATTTGATGGTAATAAGGTGAGCTTACTGAGGAGTTAAATCAGTTAATATCAGAGTGAAAAAGCATTGTTACTCTTCCATATTAAACATAGGCTGCATGGCATCTCTTTTTCTTTCAGTCTCTGTCATTATATATACATATATATGTCTCTCTATATATGTCTATATATGTGTATGTGTATTTATATATTTGTAAAATAATATGTTGTAGAGTGTAACATTTAATCAGAGTGCAGCTTCTGATTATATAGACTTAACTCTTGGCTCATCTAGTGGCTAAGTGTGTGATGCTTGTGCATTATAATTAACTTCTATAGGCCTTTCATTTATCACCTTCAGAAAGGTACTAATGCCTATTTTCTAGTATTATGTATATATATTTCAGAGTATTTCATTTTTGACAAATTTACACACCTATGTAACCATTACTCCAATCAGGATATGGACCCATACTATCACCTTTCAAAGTGTTCTTGTGCCTTTCTCCCTTTTATTCCTCCCTGATTCCTAAGGAATATATTTTATTTATATTCAAACAAATGGATTTCAATGACAAAAATGAATTTTTTATAAGATACAACTTAAGCAGTACTTAGATATTTACAACTTAAAAAATGTATCTTTATAGTTGTGTATACTAGACTAGAAGAAAGGTTTAAAATCTCTAATCTACCAACTAAGGGGTCTAGAAAGGAAAAAGGTAAACCATAAACACTTAGAGTGAAGAAAGTAATAAAGATAAGAGTAGAAATTAATGAAATAGGAAATATGAGCAAAGAACAAAGAGAAAATCAAAAGAGGGCAAAAGTTTATTCTTTGAAAATATTAGTAAAATTGAGTGATGCCTACTAAGATTAACCCAAGGAATTCTAAAAAAAGAGAAAGAAAAGAAATGATCAAGATCAAACATGAAAATGGAGACTTCACCACAGATCCTACAGACATTAAAAAAACAACTATGGAATTTTAAACACTTTTTTTATTTTTCATAAACTTGACAATGTAGATAAATTCCTTGAAACTATAATTTACTGAAACTGACACAAGAGAAAACAGAAAAGTTTATTGACCTCGGTTAGAAAATTTAAACTCTTATTAAAAATCTTCCCAAAAACTCTTAACCCACATTGGTTGTACTGGTGAATTCCATTAAACGTTTAAGGCAGGAAATACTGATGGTATATAAACTTTTATAGATAAAGAAGACATGCTTCCCAACTCATTTTACATTTTCATTTTGCTCAAAATGTTTTCTAATTTTCCTTAAAACTTCCTTTAGCCCTTTGATTATAAATTTGTTGTTTAATTTCCAAGTACTTAAAATTTTTTCTGGATATTTTTCTCTTAGTGATTTCTAATTCAACTCACTCCTGTGAGAATAGCCTAATAAAAAGAGTTATTGGTGAGAATGGAGGGTTTATTTTTCTCCACACCTTTGCTGACACCTTTTATTTCCAAGGAGTGAAGGGAGTTTTGTCTGTATCTTAAAAGTAGGGACACTCATTAGAGGAAGTGATTTAGGTTTATATTTTAGGAGGGTATCTAATTTCTCTCTGGAGTTAGATTATGGAGGGACTAGAGAACCATAGACAGACTGTGAGGGGAGGTAATGGTGCAGTGTGGTGGTCAAAAGGAAATGAGTATTGCCTTCAAAGAAAAATAACCTGGAGCTAGAGCCAGCGAGCATGAGTTTGACCTGGCTCCACCATTTGCTGGGTATAGGATGTTGACCAAATTAGGTGACCTTGTTCTCTCTCACGTTTCTATCTGGACCTAGATATCTCTTGAGATTGATGGAAGAATTTTTAAGTTACATAAATAAAGCACTTAGAACAATACATAGTAGGTGTTCAGCGTGTCAGATGAGAGATGATAATAGCTTAGATAAGGGAAGTGGAGTTACAGGTGAGGACTGTGACTCGCAGGAATATTTGGGAGATAAAAATCAATACAGTTTGGTGATGGGTTTGCTATGGATTGAGAGGGAGAACTGGGTATCAGTTGTTACACTAGGTGTTTGGCCTCCACATCTGGATGGATGTTGGTGACGTTCAGTGAGATAAGGAACACTGAGAACCCGTCAGGCTTGGAGGAGTTTGCAGAGTTAGCTTGATCATGCTGGTATGATCTAACTCCCAGCTTGTTCATGCTAGTATAGTCTAACTCCTAGCATGGAGAAAGTATGAGCCTTTCTTTCATCTGCATTGAGAGTGAGTAAATGAACTTGTGTTATTGTAGCCATGCTCCTTGCCTTAAAACTACACTGCCATAAATGGGCCAGTAGATGTCACCAGTGACCAGGAAAAGATGAATTGCCTTCTTTCCCTAATTTTTTAATAATATCAAAATAATAAAGGTTGTCTTCTATTAAAATAAAAGAACTTAATGTATAAAACTATTTTGTATCCAATTCCAAATATAGAACATCTTTAATAGTTATATACATACTCATTTGTTTAACAATGCTGCTTTAATAAGTCTCAGCCTAGTTACAAACAAAAAGCTTTATTACTAAAACTCTGTATATTTAGAAACACAGCACACAAAAAATTTTAATTTTAATTTAACAATAAAACATAATTTAGAAACTGAAAAAAGTGTATCTTTTTTTTTTTTTTTTTTTCTTGAGACTAGGTCTCACTATTTTTGCCTGTGGAACCGCAGGGTCACATTGCCCGGGGTACCACAGACTCAAGCAATCCCCAGCCTCAGCTTCCAGGTAGCTGGGATTTCAGGCACGCGCCACCACGCCCAGCTATTTTTTGGGACTAGGTCTCACGGTGTTGCCCTAAGGCGGACTCGAACCGCGATCCCCAGACCCCGCCTCTTCAGAGACTGAAGCTTACAGGCACAAGCCACCGTGCCTGGCTAGAAAGTATATCTTACATTTACCCTATTTTTACTCTTTTCACTGTTCTTCCTAATGTGCTCAGATTCCTTATTTTATCATGTCCTTTCTGTTCAGAGAACTTCTTTTAGCTGTTCTTTCGCATTTGATTTGCTAGCTGCAAATTCAGTGAGAGAGATAGGAAACACTGAAAGCATATTGGCAAGTCTGTTGAATTAACTTTGCTCTTGCTAAATATGCTTCTAACTCCCAGCATGAGAAAGCTCAAGCTTGTCAGATATTAACAGAAGTAGAGAGAATATAATTATCAAATTTTATTGTATTGACTCATCTCTCCCCAATGTTTTCTTCATCTAAAAAAAAGTGTTAAAAACTGACATTTGATTTCACTCCTGTGTATGTGTATTTATAATTACACATTTATTTAAAAAAAACATTTTCTTGTGTACCACTTCACTTGCATAATCACCATTATCAGTCATATCATATTTATTCTTATAGATGGATTATATGAATGAAGATCCATGTAAAGTCCATGTGTTGCATTTGGTTGCCTTGTACCTTAAATCTCATCTAAATTAGCAGTCTCCTTCTCTCCTGCCTCTTCATAATTTGTGGCGTCAAATACCATTAAATAATTTTACAACTAAATATGTCTATGTGGACCTTATATCCAGGCTTTTGAAATGTAAAAATAAATTTATGTGATGTTAGGTATTTTAAATTGTATTAAGTAAAATCTAGGTGGTGATAGTGCATGTTCTAATGGTAGGCATTTGTTCTACTGCATGTAGGGTATAAGTAACTGTAAAAGAACAGGATGTTAAATATAAATAGGAATAAAACCTTCAGATTAAGGGATTTGGCTCATGCCACTTGTATGGTAGAGGCTGGCAGTCTTAAGTCAGCAGGACTGTCTAGCAGCTAGATAACCAGTTGCATGTTGGATCACTTCCCACTCTGCTCCACTTCATGCCGCCACTGTCAACTGCTAGGGATGTGGGAGAAGAAATGGTTCAGAGTTGTCTGCAACACAAATTCAAATGGGAAAAATCTCATTGCAGGTTCTGAGCAACATTCATACAGTCAGAGCCACATGGCAACCTAAGAAGCCCAAGACGTGGACCTTTTCTCCTCAAGTAAGTAATCTGTGAGTAAGCAGAATGAAGAAATGAACTTCTTTTGTCTGTTAAGTGTTGTGCAATTATTTCTAAGATGAGACAGTCAAAGTATATTCCTGAAATAACATTTGTTTAGCACAGACTACATATGGAACCAGACATGAACCTTTAAATTCCTTAATGTTCTTTGAGGACTTTGATAAAACTTATTTAAGTTTCTGCCTCATCAAATTTATAGTTTCTATGGCTCATCTCATTTAATGGATTTTAGAGTTCAAATCTAGAAAAAAAAATTATTTGATAAAAAAATGAAAATAGCTGGGCGTGGTGGCATGCACCTATAATCCCAACTACTTGAAAGGTAGAGGCTAGGAATCACTTGAGTCCGCAGGTTCAAGACTACCCCAGGTAACACAGCGAGACCTAGTCTCAAAAACATAGCCGGGCTTGGTGGCACACGCTTGTAATCTCAGCCAGCTGGGAGACTGAGGCTAGGGATCACTTGCTTCCATGGGTTCGGGACTACCTCGGACAACATAGAGACCTAGTCTCTAACAACAACCTAGACTTTAAAAAAAAAAAAAAAAGAAGAAAGAAAATTTAGAAGGCATTTTTTGAAAATGTGGCAAATGAGAACTGTACTGCTTCAGATAAAATCAAGAGTGGTGCCTGGGGGTCTGGTACATTACAGCCAGGTGCTGTCAAGACTGGAACAAAAAAGACTGGAATGAGATCAGCTGGTTTCCAGCCACTGAGTCAGTGTTACCTTGGTCCCACCGTTACCTCGATCCCAGGGAAGATAAAGAAGATGCCTTGATGTTTTTTTATAATATTGATTGTTTAAAGTCTACCTTATTTTACTTTTTTTTCCCTCCAGAGTTTTATTACTTTAGTACTTACTTTTCCCCCACAACTAGCTTGTGTCACTGCACCTAACAACCTTTCATTAACCTTCTTACTGCCTGATGGGGGTTCAGTGAGAGGGCACAAGATGGGAGGGGGCCCAGCCTCTGCTTGTGTGCTGTTGTTTCCACACTTGTCTCTAACATACCTCCTAAAAGTTCAGTTTGATCTTCTGAGTGCCCTGCTGTTTGAATTTTGTCACAACGCTTTAAATGCTCAGTGTTGTACTACATCTCTGTGGATGGTCAAGGGTTTAGGGTAGGACTTTCCCAGGTATAAAATAACTGTACAAGGACTCTACTTGAGAAAAATCAAATACTATGGAAAAAGTCAATGATGTTAATAAGGCATTTCATCTAAAAATAGACTTACAAAGTGAAATAACCATTTGGAATGGCCAATAATAAATATGTATTTATGAATGAAATGAAAGTGTCCATTAATAGCCTCTATTTGTGGTCCTCTAACTATGTGCTAAGTACTCTGGTAAGCTCATGGGTGCATTATCTTATTTAATCCCAAGAATAGCCCCTTGGGGTAGGTACTGCTGCTGTCACACGGCCTGAATGTAATGTTGTGTGCCTCCAAGGAGCAGAGAAGGGTAAAATTTGCTCTACTCCGTCATTTATGTCATATAAACTGTTGTACCAGTGGGTGTGTGCAAAACTTAGGAAAGTTCTGTAGAAGAAAAACCATAGATAAGGGATGGGTAGGATTGTATCGGCAATAAAGAGGAATGTGGTTCTGAGGGAGAGGGGATAGAATGGGCAAAAGGGAAAGGAAAGAAAAATCTACCAGGTATGCTTCAGGAAAGCTGAGAAAAATGTATGTATGCAGTCTTTTATTTTTTGAGACTAGGTCTCACTATTTTTGCCTGTGGAACCGCAGGCTCACGTTGCCTGGGGTACCACAGACTCAAGCTACCCCCAGCCTCAGCTTTCCAGGAAGCTGGGATTACAGGCACGTTGCCACCACGCCCAGCTATTTTGGGACTAGGTCTCGCTGTGTTGCCCTAAGCGGGACTAGAACCGCAATCCCTAGCTCCAGCTCCTTCATAGGCTGAAGCTTACAGGCACGAGCCACCGTGCCTGGCTTGTATGCAGTCTTTTAATTTTAGTTCTGTTTCCAAAGAATTTTGGTTAACTTAATTTCCTTTCATATATGCAAACTATTTTTTTTCTATACCTCTGGGGTCCTAGGTACTTGTTTCTCATTAGCCCCTACTCTAAGCACAGGGTAAGTGAAGATAAAGATATTTCCCTTTAACACAAAAGTTAAATTTTTAAATATCAAGTCATGGTGTAGATAATCCAAGCCATCTGCTTTTTGTTTCTTTTAAAAGATATGTATTACAATGCAAAAACATCAACTATCTATGGATGAATAGAGCTGAAACCTCCCTCTGATTTGTGGTTTTTATTGGTGACTTTTAATTCCTCATTATTTCAGGTTACTGGGATCTTGCCCTGCTTGCTTGATGGTGATTGTTTTGTCAGGTCCAATTCTTCATCTCCAGATCTTGGAATATTATTTGAACTTGGAATCTCTTATATTCGCAATGTATGTCTATTGAAAAGTAAAACTTTCTAATATATTGATTAACAAGGAAGCTTTGTTTTTAAAGTATATATTTAAAAGTAAATTAAGTTTTTATATGTTAGAGTTTTAATTTCTCCAGGAATGAGAATGACAATTTATATGTAATTTTTTTTCAGTACTATTGAAAACCCTGTTTGTTTACATTTACAACTTAAGTGAACCCTTGTGCTTTTAAACAACAAATACTGAAAAGGATGGGACTGCAGAAAGTGATGGAAAGTGTTCAGTAACATTTTAGGACAGTGATTTACATCAGAAAATTAAATGCGAAAATTCATTTACATCATAAATGGTTTAATTTATGGCATATAAGCTGTTGCACCAGTGGGTGTGCATCTATGATAATAATGAAATGTTTCCTAATAATGCATCCTAATAATACCTTGGTTGGTATAGCATGTGTAAGTGGTTTAGGGTAACCCAAAGAGTCAATTATTACTACATCCATGGGATTATGCCCCTCTTCATTTCTTTAAGGTAAATTCATCTACATGTACTGTGAGTTTGTAGGAATGGAAGGTGAACAGGCCCCCCAAGCAAGCCCCAGTATCCTTTGGCAGTTGACAATGGAGATCAAGTTCTGAGCAGAAAAACCTTTGAATGATTTAATTTGTACACTCTGCCTCAGTGATTTAGAGCTTCATAACCTCATGTAATATTGATGTGGTCTGAGATCATTCCACAAAATATTTATATTATTCAAGAAACAGTAGCAACAATTACCATATCATCAGATTTAGGGAATATTTATGAGCAATTTGACAAGATAGAATTTTATTTTAAATATCACCTTTACTGTTGGCCTGCAATTAAAATGGGATTCTACTATTTCACTTTGTTTCCTGGTGAAAATAGAAAGAATTATTTTAAAGAATTATGATGATATGATAATGATGGTGATGATGGTGATGGTAGTTGTGATGATGATGATGATGATGGTGATGGTGATGGTGGTTGTGATGATGGTGGTGATGGTGATGATAGTGATGAATTTTTTTGGTTTTAAAGGTAAATAATTTTGTACCTTACTTGGTATGTAGCTTATAAGCTTGTTTTCTTTTATTCCCTAGTCAACTGGTGAAAGAGGAGAATTAAGTTGTGGCTGGGTGTTTCTTAAACTTTTTGATGACAGTGGAATTCCTATCCCAGCAAAGTAAGTTAATTATATATTCTTTCCAAATGAATTATTCTGTAAAAATTCACTTTTCAGGTTCTGAATACCTCAGGTTTGCAGATTATTTGCTCTAATAACATTTTAATACTTGTAAAGAGAGAGATTCTAATATTCTGAAGCTATATAAGAAATAGCATGCAGTCTCATCTTAGGAGGAAGATGAGCAAGAAATTACTATGTATCTCTCTATATATATAAAATAGGTATTTTAAAACCAGTTTGCACTGACTGCTGAGAATATTCTATTAGTAACTTTGTATGGTATTAGCATATTTCACAATGCTGAAACAAATCCCAATCGCCTACTTTTCTTTAGCAAGTGGGAAAGCTAAGTCGAGGGTTCCCAGACTGTGTGACTTCCTTTCTTTGGCAGGTGATTGAAACTGTAGTGGCAGTCACTGTACACAAATTAAAAACTAAGACCAAAGACAGACTGGCAGCAAATACTGTAATATGTACATAGAGTAAATGCTACTTTCCCTAATATAAAAAAAGCTCTCAAAAATGAATAAGAAAAAGATTATCCAAAAATTTTAATGGGTGCAAAAATGAATCAAAGTCTAGGATATAAACAGGAGATTCACAGAAGAAATGTAAGTAAGTAGTTGCTAGGGTGCTAACCAGGACCCTAGGTTTGGAATTATAAATTTTAGGACTCAAGTCCCAGCTCTGTCTATGTAAACAGATTCCTTAACATCTCAGTTTCCCTCATTTTTAGAATAGGGCATTGTAGTTCCTACTCCAAAGGTTTATTATAGGGATTGAGACCACGTCTCTCCTCCCTGTGACCTCTGCTGACACCACAAGGGGGAGCACAGTAAAGGTCCTGACTCCCTTTGTCGCTGATGATACCACAGTGGAAGGTGGAGGGGAGTTCATTTCCCAGGTGGGTGTAGAAGCCCAGGCTGCTTGTGGTTTTTGTTTGGTTTTAATAATATTCAGGATTTTTAGTTGAAGTTAGAAGAGAATAGTGTAGTGAAACATCTTCCTAAAAGTGAAGGCACAGCAATTTTTTTTAATGAGCTAAGGACCTCTGTGTTGCTGCAGAAACATTCTGTTGTATATTATATGAGAAAGCACGTTTCAGAATAGTATATTAAAATTCTTCTTTTGTTCATGAGAAACTGTAAATTTGTGTTTGTGGGGGATGGGGTAAGGTGGGATCTATATAAACTGTTCTACCTCTGAGCAGCAGAATTGGTGAGAATTGGGATATAGTAGGTCCTTTTACTTCTGCTTTCTATACTAACGTGGTATGTAACCTTAAAGAAATGCATGTGCTAATTTTGGGATTACTGTGTATGTGCATTTACATTTGTGTAGAAAAAGATAGGACAAGGGGTTTACAAGACTGAAGGGGAAGGGATGGGGAGTGATTTTTCATTTTTTCACTTATAATTTCTGTGTTTTTCAAATGTTTTATAATAATGACATTTGTATATTTTAAAAATAATATAAATTCATAATTTATAACTGTTTTATTTCAAATGATTATTCAAAGTTCTTTAAAACTACTTTTCAAAAACATATCACTAACAAGTCATTGATGTCAAAGCATTTTAATTATATCAATTAACCTTTCCCATTTTAGTGTGGAAAATATTTTCTACAGTTCAGAGTTAAGAAAGCAACTGCTTATTTACTGAGATGATACCTCAAAGAGAAACCAACAACTTTCATTCTCATTTTCCAAAGAGACATAAAATATATAAAAATATATCTATGCTCAAACATATACCAGTGTTTCAAAATATCCATAATCTGTATCATCATAATGTGTTACTCTTTTGTAGAACTTATGAACTATTTTTGAATGGCGGCACTCCTTATGAAAAGGGGGTTGAAGTAGACCCATCAGTATCCAGAAGAGGTATACTGCATATTACTTTCCTTCCTTTAAAAAAAAAAAAAAAAAAAAAAAAAAAAAAACTGAATAAAGAACTAAAACTCAACTATCATTGGAAAGGATAGTTATTCAAATAAGCATAACATTCTTCACTTGAATTCCATTTTTTAAAAGTATGTCATTTGATACTTAAGTCATAATCATTTTAATCTTAGTGCTTATGTTCTTTGGTAGCATATAAGAGACTAAGATAGAAAAGCAGGAGGCATGAGGACCCTCCATTAATTTCTTTTCATTGAGTGCTGGCCTGATTAGTGTGGCCATCACAGATTTGATAGAACAGTTAACTTGCTAGGTCAAAGAATAGGTACTTGAAATCAGAATATATGTATCAAATTGCCCTCTGAAAATATTTACATCTTAATATATTCACTGTCAGGTCACTGCTAGGTAATGAGAAGTTGGAGAGTAAGAGAGGCATGGCCCTTGCCTCATGGAGCTCAGAATCTGACAGGCTGGAAACTGCCTGTTGTTCCTCAGACATTCTTCTTGTTTCCTCATTTAGGACACAGATCTGCTACTGCTCCTAGCAGTGACTACTTCTTAGAAGGGGAAGGGGTTTAGGGTCTGGAAGCAGTTGGTTCTACCTAGAGTCAGAAATGCTTTTTAAACTCCATTTTGTTCTTTATAATACAAAAGGAATAATGTTGTCAAAGCATCCAATATGGTGGCAACTATAGAACCCACTCCCCCCACCCCCACCTCCGTTAGCCACCTTTATGGGGGTCATAGGTAATAAACATCACCCTTTTATCTCTGTCAGCTCTTTTAGGTGTGTAAATGGCTTCTGCAGTCACACAATTCAGCCCACATAGTGCTGAAAAATCCTGTTTTATTAATGTCCCAAGCACTAAGTTTCTACATTTCTCTTAAGCCCATGGGAGTGTTTTCCATCAGATGATGGCAATGAGAAGGCAGCCTCAACTTCTAGTAAAACTGAGATCTCTGAACAGAAGATCAAGAAACTTACTAAGGTTGGTACCTGCTTTTGCCTGTCCATTGAACTTGTGGACATTCAACCTTTATAGACAATTTCTGCTTTTAGGTTCTCTTTTCATTCCATCATCTTTTGTCAAGTTATTCTTTAATTTTTCTGCCAAATATCAGTAGGGAAATTGAATAGTAATAAGTAATAAAGTTCAATTTATCTTACTCTTCTGCTTTCTAGTTAGTGCAAATGATAGCTTTAGTCAGAAATAGGATGGAAACTTCTGGCTAAATAGGTTTTACTGATCCAAGATCCTATCTTCAGGGCTTTTTTTAAATGTCAAGTTTGTTGGGGTATAATTTACATACAATAAAATTTATCCTTCCCCATGAGTTTTGCCTTTCCAGACCATCAGGAAACTGGAATCACACATTTTGAATCTGACTGCTTTCACTTACGTACATTTTCAATTCATCCATTCCACTGCATGTCCTAGTAGTGTGTTCTTTTTTGTCCTAATTAGCATTCTGTTTGATCATAGTCCATAATGTATTTATCTCTTCACAAGCTGATGAATCTCTGAGTTTTTTATTCTAAGTTTAGGCAATTATGAATAAGCTGTTTTAAATAGTCACATTTTTTTAAATTACGTAGTTTTTTTATTTATAGAAGTATGTCTTCATTGCTCCTGGGTATAAATACCTAGGTGTGGGATTTCTGAGTCATGTGTGGTGTTAAACTATAAGACACTGACAAACTTTTTCAAAATGATTACATCATTTTATGCTTTCACTAAAAATGTTTGAGAATTCCAATTTCTTGACAAAAGTTGGAGTTATTATTTTTTCTGTTTTGTCTGTTATGATAAAGATCTTATGGTATCATCTTTTTAATATGTTTTAATATGCTCTGTATGTTTAATGTTATACTAATGGTATCTCATGGTAGTTTTAATTAGCATTTTTGTTCAAGGAACTTTTGCACTAGTAAAATTTCAGTTTTACTATCAATTTCTAATTCATTAACTTCTTAGACAAATCATTTAACCAGTTCTCCGAGTCTCAGTGTCTCTATGTTTAAAATGAATATAGTTCCAACTTTACAAAACTGTGATGAAGCTTGGTGAGAATAAGGCATAAAAAAAACTTAGCTATTGTTTACAGTGCATGAAACACAGTGTTAACTACATTTATTTATTGTTATTATTATATGTATATATCAATAAATGCAAATATATTTCCAGATAGATGGCGCTATATGTCATAAAAAAAATATGCTATAAGACCAAAGGGGTCGAAATGGACTTTGAGGGGTTTCAGAGAGGTGAAGATGTGAAGGAAAGGAACATCCCACAGAGGGACATAGTGACACAGAGCGGGGAGAGACAGGAAGAGTGTGGTTGGGAACAGACACTGATGCAGTTGAATGGCCCCACCATGACCTGTTCATTGCTCACAGATTATCAAGGATTAGGGAAATGAATAAGAACTTGGCATACCCCTCCCTATCTCATTCTAGATTGGACTCTTTGTTTAAATATCCCTTGTTCTTATCCATAATACTAAAATGTGTTTTATAATTATAGCGTTACAGTTAAATCTTTCATTAACCATTAATAATGTGTTTGTGGCTATTTATTCTCTTGGCTTTCTTTCTATTCCCCCTCCCCACTCTGTGGCCTTGGATGTTCATAGAGCCGTAAATCCCCCTTTTTGGCCAATCTTTGCTTGGAAAATTTTTCTTTTTTAAGAAAAAAAAAAAAGGAAGCACAGTAGCAGCCTTTGTAAAATAAGTTAAAATCCTGTTTGACTTCATTCTTCTTACTTCTTCAGCCTCCCACTGTTCATCTCATTGATAAGCCTCAAAAGAGTCTTGAAGGACTTTCAAGCATAGCTCTTAGCAGTGCTTCTTTGGGCCCAAATACTGGTTTGCAGGTGCTTTTTACAATCCAAAGGTCAAACATGATGAGGTGATGCAGGGTGGGCAGGCAGGTCCGTTACTCCAAAGCCCAGATTTTTTTTTTTTTTTTAATTCTTTAAATCACAACCTTGGTAAATGGTTTTTGGGATACCTCCCTCTCCCCAACTCCCTCTTGTGCCCTCTCCATTCTCTCCTGCCCCATTCATTGTTGTTTACTGGTCTGTGCTAAGTCCATTAATCTCTTTCTTTCCTGTGGCAGTGTTCTTTCACTGGGTTGAAGGACTGTGTTGTTGGGACCAGGTGAGCCTTGCTGGTAGGTTTTCAGTCTTAAGATTGCATTGGGCAGTCAGTCTATATCTATTTGTGCTCTGCCCATGCTCTCTGTTGGAGGCTGACTTCTCCAATCCCATCTCTGTTGTTTTGCTGCTGGTTCTGGCATCAGATTTAGGGGGTCTTACCTTCTCTCAGTGTCAGTGAAGAAGTTTCTCTGTGGATATAGGCATCTGTGAGTGGCCATTGTAGATCATTTCCTCTGTCTCACTTTGTAGGGGCCTGCTGTGGGGCCGATGTCCCCAGTTCTTGACCCTCTTCTCCTCTCCCGTAGTGTGGGGAGGGGCACCTTGGTCTCCTAAAAGGTATCTCCAAAATGAAGTCTTGGGTCTTCTAGACCCAGGGAGCTCATCGTTGCACCTTGTGACATCTTATTTCCATAGTGTTTCTCCTGTCTCACATGTACTGGTTCTCTTGATTGTCGATCTTCTTTGTCCAGCTCAGGCTTGTGGGCTGGATTTTTACCTGGTCCCCGCCCATTCTATGATGGAGTTCATATTTTGTGTATGTTCTTCTTCTTCCTGAAGATTAGCTGGGGTGAGAGAGAAATGGATGGGTCATTTCCCACCCCACCCCCTTCCCACACACTGTTACCTCCCTGCATGGGGTCTGAGCCCAGATAGCTAGGCACACACTCTCCCAAGCCCTCCCCCTGGGGTGGGGGCTGGGAGAAACAGCCTTTGCCCCGCTGACAAGGGAGCGCCCACAGTCTGGGACCCCTGCTGAGGCTGCTTGCTGGTGGGCAGGGCTCAAGTCCCCACCCTGCCCTCATGCTGGTTCCTCCCTGCATGGGGGTGGGGTCTGGATGGCTGAGCATGCGCCCTTTCAAGTGCCCCCTCGGTTGGGGGCTGGGGAAAACATGCCCTGCCAATCTGGGCTATCGATGGCTACCACATGCAACAACCATCTACTGGTAGATGGGGCTAAAACCCCACCCATCCCCCCTCTCGGACTCTCCAGGCTTTGGGGAGCTTACCCAGGGGTCATCGCCACCTTTCCTACCTGCTGAGTGTTGCCACTAGCCTCCATAGCTGGCCATGGGGCTCAGGAGCCCAGAGACCCCTGCACATCTAGCCCACGGACTCACCAGCCTCAGCCTTACCAAGGCGCATCCCTAGTGGTCCCCCAGCTCCCAGACCTAGGGTGGGAACCACCCACCACAGGGTGTTGCAACCAGCCACCACGGCTGGCCATGGAGCAGGGGAGCCCAGAGGTCCCCACGCACCTAGCCTGTGCACTCACCTGCCTCAGCCTCACCGAGGCACATCCCTAGCAGTCCTCCAGCCCCGAGACCTAGGGCAAGAACCACTGGTGTCCGAGGGGCTATGCTGAATTTTTAAGAAGGGGTCCTGAGTCCCAGGCTGCCAAACTGGGAACTGAGGTGCTTGCTTGATTACAGAACATGGTAGGCACCTGAAAAATGTTTCTTAAATAATTTGAAGATAGAGTTCTTCCTGGTTGTATAAAAGTGTGCTTCTCAGGAGCACTGCTCCACCTCCTGCTGTCCCTGGACATCTATTGCCTTATCTTGGTGAGTACCCTTCTCTTCTGGAACCCGGAGACTTAAAATGCTGCCTTGCAACTGCCATACCACTTTGATGCATTCTGCTTTTTTTCCTCTCTTCTCTTCCATTTTGTTGTTGCTAAAAATCCATGAGGTGATAGTGTTTCTTGTTGAGGTTCATTACCGACTTTGTTGCACCTCTGTCACCAGAGTTTGCTGGTCTACCTGTGGAGTCAAAAAATATATTTTTACTTCCTCAATTCAGTCAGCTTTTGGCAAGTCAGAGCTCCTTTTTTATCTTGGGTTTGTGAAAATCAAAATACTTCCCAAAGAAAACTCTTAATAAAGAGCCTGGAGCAATGCTTCTAGAAGGATAGTGAACAGGGTAAAAAAGAAAAAAAAAAAGACTTCTACTTTAACTTGAAACACATCTGCCTACTTCTGTCTATGAAGCAGGCTACTAGCTGTTCATTAGCATTTACCTTTAGCTTGAACAAGACACACCTATGCCTGCTTCTCTCCCTAGGAAGCAGGCTACAAACCATTCATTAGCATTTTCACTGTTCACTTTCATCATTGGTATACAAAAATCAGCTACCAGCTTCTCTCAGCTTTCTTCACCTCTTTCAGACCTAAAAAGAAAAACTTAGAAACACAGTTTAAACTTTAAACTTGTTTGCCTCAGTTTACCCTCTTTTAAACTCATGGGTTCTTTCCACCATCCCCAGCCTTCTCAACCAAAATTCCAAGTCAAAGCAAAACTATCAGTGCAGACTAATTTATTTCTAACAAACTGATTTCCTAATTACTACAAAAGAAACATGTGAGTAAAACTTGGGTTATTTTAACATTGTCCAAAACCTTTCTCAACATTGTCCAAAGTCCTTTCCCAGATTGCCTAAAAATCCTCAGTCTCTCAGTCCTGATCATCTCACCAAAATCAGCCAGTTAGAGTTCATCTCCAGATGATTGAAGACATCTTCCTTTGGCATGCTCCTTTGGCATGCTCCTCCTTGTCTTCCACGCCGTCTTCTCCTTGTTCTCCAGGTAGTAGAAGAAACTTCATGGTACCGGACCCAGCAAAGTTCACTTTCTTTTCAGGCCTGACTTTCGCACGGCCTCTCCCAGACACAAGTTAAACTCAGCAAAACAAACTCCAACCCGGAATTCAAATCTCCAGACTCCTTAACTGCCTTTTAGTCTAGGTCCTCCAAAGGCTGCAGGCCCCAGGCCTTGGCCACATGGCCAAGTTCACATGGTTCACATTTTCATTCCACAAAATGGCAGAAACCAAACCTGAATCTGAATCTGAATTCCCATTTTCCTTTTTCTTTGTTTCAAACCTCTTTATATAGTCTTTCTGTTTTCCCACCTCCCAGGAACAGCTCCTGAATTATTATATTACAAAGAAAAAAACCTGTTTTCCTCTTTCCTTCCCCTTGTATCTTTCTGAAAGGAAATTCTAATTAAGGCCATTCTCACATATTAGCATATCTTCCTTGAAATCTGCAATCCTGTTTAAGAGGCAATGACACCCACAGGGTGGTGCCCCCTATCAAAAGGAGTGCCCTCACTGTGGGAGGACCAAAGGCCTCGAATGCAGACTGGAAGTGATGACTGCTGGGCACATAAAAGGGTGGTGGTTCTGTGAAAGAAGTGAGGAAGATAGAAAGAAGGGAAGTTCTAACCCTTCCTCTAGCAAAATCAATGACTGCTCTTCTGCATGAAATATGAGTTTGAGCATGCATCTGAAACAGTGTCCACATGCACCATAGATCAGAGGACAGGATGTAGAACAGCCTTTAAAAATCACAGCATGAACCCTGAGAAGGTGTCATCAAGGGTGGCATTGGGGCAGCTTTAATGATCCCCTACAGCTAGTCTTTGAAATCCAAGGCAGGTATATACCAGAGCAAAATTTTAGCAAGGTTGGACAAAGGTCGTTTCACACTCGGTGTACTAATGATGTATCTGAATGTAAGTGTGATAAGAGAAGAGGTCTTACATTTTTGGTTGTGTCTAGAAATGTAGTGGTTAGGGAGTGATCAAGGATACTTAACTAAATTCTATTAAACTAATAACCCATGGGGATCCATTGCTTCTATACTATTATAGGGGTAAGATTCATTCTGTTCTTTTTCAACAGACTAGAAGCCTCCTACCTCTGTTATTAAGCTTTTCTTCTTAAAATCTCCTCCTAGGAATTAAAGAATTAATTACAAAAGCTAAAATCTTGTAACTTTTGATGATTTTTCTAGCCCAAAGACTTCTTGCCCTTTAACAAAGAACATTGTTTGCAAAGTTTTTCTGTGTGGTCTTTTCTCATGCTTCCTGATACAGTTTATGTGTTTCTGAAAATAGCAGTTAGGAAATGTATCTTTAGGATGAGTCAAGATATTTCCTTCTCCTAAGGTTAACTCTTATGCTCAGTATATTCTCAATAGATGTTTAATATATTATGTCAGGATTTTATGGAGCACTTATTTGTCATAGTTCTATATTATTATTATTTTGAAATTTCAGTGTTGTTTCTATTTTGTTTCTATTTTTTTATCTCTAAGTATTCCCTTCTTGTTGACATTATGAGTGGAATTGATATAATTTCTTTTTCACATTATTGTTAGTGTATAGAAACATGATTTGTTGCTATATGTTGATCTTATATTCTGTAACTTTGCTTAATTTATTAGTTCTAACAGTTTTGTGTGTGTGCATAATCTGTAGACCTTTCTATATTATCATGTCATTGGTGATCAGAGAGAACTTCTACCTTTCAGAAATGGATGCCTTTTATTTTTCTTTCTTGCCGGTTGTTCTCTGGCTAGCACTTTTAGTGATATGTTGAATAAAAGTGGTAAAAAACAGGCATCATTGTCTTGTGTCTGACCTTTGGGGAAAATTTTTCAGCCTTTCACCATTGAATGTAATGCTAATTATGGGTTTCATATTACCTTCATCATTGTAAGGGAGTTTTCTTCCTTTTCCTATTAAGTAATTTAATTGTGAAAAGGTGTTGACGTTTGTCAAGACTATCAGAGGATAAGCTGAGAAGTTCATGTGGATCTTTTTCTTCATTCTTTTAATGCAGTATATTGCATTGCTTGGTTTTATTCTACTACATCCCAGGAATGAATTCTACTTGGTCGTAGCGTATAAACCTTTTGATGAACTGTTGAACTCTTTATTGGTACTTTGTTGAAGATTTTTTTCATCAGTATTCATCAGAGATATTGGTTTGTAGTTTCCATGTGATGTCTATGTCTAGTTTTGCTATTGGATAATGCTTCATAGGATGAGTTAGGAAGGATTCCCTTCTCAATTTTTGGGAAACATTTGAGAAGCCTTGCATAGTGTAATCAGTCCTCATTGCTAATTGTAGAGTGAGCATCCTGTTCATGATGCCAAAAAGCATCAGGTTGCATATCAATCTGCTTAGGTTCTTTATTGGTTCTAGATGTTACACAAACAAGGCGGTTACACAAACAAAGCTCCCAGTCAGGGGAGCTGGGAGGCAAATGAGCCCCATAGGAGTCTTCATGCTCTTTCTCTGGCCCCTCTTTCTCTGGTCTCTCTCTCTCCCTCTCTCTTAAAACACAGGACCACATCCACAGGCCACACAATCATGGACACAGTGCAACAACCCAATGCAGGTTATACAGGCTAATGGAGAAAAAGGCCTGGTCAACTCACTTATCGTACACTTTTGGTGCTAGTTTTTATTTTAAATATTTGGCAGATTCACTAGTAAAGCCATCAGGCGTAGGCATTTCCTTTGTTGGTAAATTTTTTTTATTGCTAATTCAATCTCCCTATTAGTTACTGGTTTATTCTCATTTTCTATGTTGATATAATTTAGTCAGTTTTTTTCAATTCATCTACATGACTCAATTTTTTTTGATTTAAGTTGTATATAATAGTCTATAATATTTTTTCTTTATGTAGAATCATAAGTAATGCCTTCATTTTCAGTTCTGACTTTAGTAATTTGAGTTCTCTTTTTCTTTTTTTTTAGTCCATCTTGTTAAATCTATTTGGTGATCTTTTCAAAGAACAAGTTCTTGGTTTCTTGATTTTCTGTATTGCTTCTGTTTCATTCATCTCACTGTTTCTTATTTCTTTCCTTATGATTGTTTTGGATTTAGTTTGTTTAGTTAATTATTGATAGGTGAGGGTTTACTATTGCAACTTTGTAATTTTTTGTGTCTTTAGATTTTTTTTATCACTTAGTTCCTCTTACTGTATTCCTTTGTATTTAATTGATTTTTTTGTAGCAACACATTTGTACTCCCATTTTATTTCCTTTTGTGTACATCTATAAAGCTTTTCTTTTTATGCTTATTAGAGGATTACATATAGCATCCTAAAGTTAAAATATTCTATTTTAAACTACTGTCGATTTAATTTCAATATTGATGTTTTTTTCTGTTTTTGAGCCCTTTGTGTCAGCCCTTTGCACACGCGACAGTTACATCATTTTAATCCTTTCAATAACTTTCAGAAGTGCAGGTATTAGTATCTGCATTCTACAAACAAGGAAATCAAAGCACAGGAGAATAATGAATTAGCCCAAAGTCCAACAGCTAAAAAGTCAGAAAGTCAGAATTTAATATAACCCTGCTGCACCCTCCCATGTTCCACTAGCACCAGAGTAGTCTGAGTAGTCTGAGCTCTGCATTCGTCACATCAGGTGGGGTGACTAAATGGCTCTGTTAAAACTTGTAGCTGACTTGTCCTTTTCTTTCCAAAGCACATAATTGATGACTATTCTTTTTTATTTGGCATTTAGCATGGGTGTAGAAGTTAAAATGGAATTACTGAAATGGCAACACGGAGTTGAGACTTGAAAGTGCACACATAAAAATCTTATCTGAAGCTTAAAGTGGCTAGTTTATAATGGAAAGTTTCCTTAAAATTTTTAGAATTTTTTCCAATAATAAAACCAGACTTGGAATGGTTTAATAAAGTTATAAATATGCATTTTTTAAACAGTTGGGTTGTAGGGGATTGTACAATTAATACATATTTTTTTCTCTTTTAATAGTCTACTGCCAGAAACATTAATTGGAAACATGTGCTCTGTTCATTTGTTGGTATTTTACCGCCAAATTCTTGGAGATGTGCTCCTGAAAGAGAGGTTGAGCATGCAAAGTGCTGGTGAGGTACCTTTTTAATTCCTTATGTCTTCAGAAAATATAACCTACCTGAACCATACTATCTGTTTCTAGTGGTGACACTTGGAATAAAATATCTGGAACAGCATCAATGTTAATAAACCACTTAAGATGCAACATCTTGTGCTCAGTGTGAATCCAATGTGAGCTCAATTCTTACAATATGGGTATTTTCACATCTCTGATTCTGGAGATTTGAGACCTAAAACTCAGATATAGTAACAGTTTTCCCTTAATATCACTGAGCAATGTGACTTTACCTTGTGTTTAGTATACATATCATCTTTTTGGAGAAAGATTTGAAATCATCCAAATTGATTTCAGTTCTTAATGCCTATTCAATGGCATGATTAAAATTGGTGAATCCAGGTAAGAGGTATTGAGGAGGCCAGGCATGGTGGCGCATGCCTGTAGGTGGCAGCCTAGGAAACCACAGCCTGGGCCAGGGATCATGGTTTGAGTCCTGCCGGGGGCACGTAGCGAGACCTAGTCCCAAAAAAATAGCTGGGCGTGGTGGTGTGCGCCTGTAATCCCAGCTACCTGGGAAGCTGAGGCTGGGAATTGCTTGAGTCTGTGGTACCCTGGGCATCATGAGCCTGCAGTTCCATAGGCAAAAATAGCAAGACCTAGTCTCAAAAAAAAGTATTGAGTTCTGTGTACTGCTTTCATTTTTGCAGTTTTTTAAAAGTTTGCATTTTCTTGGAAATAAAATGTTGAATAATAATGAGTTTTAACAAATAGCCAATGAGTTGTCACACATGATTGAACTTGCAAAGAACATGTATTAAAATGCTTACCTCCCCAAAAAGGTTTAATTTATTAGGCATTCTCTGAATTCAGTAGACCAGTAAGTAGATGTGTATCGAGTGCCTACTATATGCCAGGCATTGTACTAGGCCCGGTGATGAGTAAATCGGGCACACTCATCCCTATCCTCGTGGAGTGACAGCCCTTGAACACAAAATCGCATGAATTCCTTTCAACCCTTTAAAGTAAGTATTCAAATAAAAATATACAATGGAAACATATAGTAGGAAGACTTGAATCAATGTAGAATGTGAGGGAAGGCTTTCCTGGGCAAGCCATATTTAAGAAAAGACCTAAGAGAGGAGTTAGAGGCATAGAGTTGTGGGTAGGGGAGGGTTCTTCTGAACAGAAAGATCAACATGCCTCAGAATCCAAGGCAAGCTAACATGGAGGGTGTTTGAAGGACTGAAACTAAAATACCAGTGAGGCTGGAGCAGAATGAGAGTGAGGGAGAACCTTAGAGTGGTTTAGCCATGACTGGTAGAATTCTTGGTTAGGTAAGAGTCGTCTAGGGACTTGCCAGTTGGCTGGCTGGATAGACAAGGAACTCACACTCATCCACATAGACACTTCTCAGAATAATTATAACTCTGGGAGAAGGATAGTTTAGCCTTTTAATCATCACTTGGCTTTGAATTTATTTCAATGACTTAAAACAAGTCAAGAATGGCACAACTTCTTAAAGACCATCAAGCTAATTAGTTTTCCTAGAGGTAAGGTGGTTACTCAGAATTATTGTCTTCTTTTGAAACTGACCATCAGAATAAACCCAGTAAGATCTAGAAAAATACGTTCACTCTGTTGAGGACACTGAACTGTAGAATATGTTGCCCTTGCCATTTCAAGAGTGTCTTTCCTGTTGTGTTTCTTTGCACAGGCCTTTCCTGTGCCTTTGTTTATTGTGGAGTGTCAATGTTCTCCTACAAAGTATTCAGACATGTGTTTGGAATCCCCAGTTCCAGGTTCTTTCCCATTTCATGAGCAGTGGGAACTGGAGGTAGCCTGAAAAGCCTGCCCTGTGCTTTCTTTCCCCTGATGCTTTCTGGTTCCCACTCAGCCTTCCAGGAGTCAGAGTGCCTCCTAATTTTAGGAGGCTCCCTCTTACCACACCAGATATGTCATGAGGAGAACATAGATGAGCAAAATTTCTAGTCTTACTCTGTTCAGACTCACTTAACTTCCACCCTAAAAACTCTGTCCACATAGTTTAAAATTCATTTCAGAATTACATGGTATGTGTATGTAGGGGCAGAAGAGGGGACAACTTTTAACTTTTCCTAGAAGTTACTGTGTGTAGAATGTATTATTAACAAATCATAAGGCACATAATAATTTTAACCTGAATCAATGTTTTTGTTCCTAGTACAGTAAACCAGAAGCCTGTATAAAATCCTTTTTATTCTTTTGTCTTTCAGATTTAATTAGTAATCCCGTATTGGCTACCTTCCCAAAGCTCTTGGAGCAGCCTGACATCATGGATGCACTTAGGGTTAGTAGCATCATCATAATGAACACCCAGTAGGTTCTGAAAGTAGTTAAACATACAATATTAGGGAGTTCTGACATCTGCTCACAGGTTTGGTTTGGTTTCTTCTCTCAGCATGATTTCTCCCAACTCTTATCTAGCTAGCCTGGTCTCACCCTTCCCTTCTTAGTATGAACATTGCTTCCCAGATGGTCTCATCCTTGACCTAATAAGCAGATGCAGTGCCTGCCTAATACATTATACAACCTCTTGCCTGTCATTTGTTCCATAACTTAAGATGGCCACTGAAATTGTTTGTTAAGCAAATTGACTAAATTTTCTAAGGAGAGTCAGAGCTTGTATGTCATTTTAAATTTAATTCCACATATACTGTCTACTGTATGAAATAGCTGCTAAACAATGTCATGTTGAAATTTGCAATTTTCAGGTACTTTTTAATTCAAAAATGGCAGTTTTATGAAGTTAAGTTTAATATATCAAGGTCGATGAATATTGAAAGACCTGTGTGCTGATGAGGCAGATTTTCAGATAATATATGTGCCCCAAGGGAAGTATATACAGGATTTTGAACATTTAAAGAAAGCCATAAACCAGGATCAGGAACATGTTTCACTAAGGAGGTGCTGGGTGAGATGGACCTAATGAAAGGTCAGGGGCCTGACAGCATCTCACGTACTAAGATGAGGTGGAAGGTAATAAGATGGAAGTAGCAGCATGAGCTAACATTTTGAGGCAAGAAGGAATAGGAGTGTTCTTAAGAAGAACACTTGGCGTGTTTGTATATGGATATTATTGTGGGTACGCAAGGTCAGTCTGAGAGTAGGGTGTGGGAGGTGGTGGGAATCAGTGCATGGAGGCAGACAGGCACATGTGCAGAAGGGAGGTGACTCCTATTGATAGGGAAGGATGTCATAGGCCTGGCAGAGAGGTGGAAGGAGGAAATTATCATCCACTAGGTTTTCATTAGATTGAAACTGATTTCATGTGCTGGTTTGACTGGAGTGGGGGTTGTCAACAATAACATTTACAGGAAAACAACTTAAGAGAATATTTCAGCATGTGGTTACCCATGATTTCAGGCATTCTTTTAGCACTATAGCTAGGTAATACAAAATTTCTCTTCCTCCCCCTATGAAGTCATACATTTGCTCATTATACAGAGCATATGTACATCAATTCACCCAACAAATATTTCCCCAGAGTCCCAGTGGCTAAGGTGCTGTACTGAGCACTGGAATTTCTCCCAGTGTCTAACAGGTCTCAGAATCTGGACGTTGGTGTTTGGAGGAATCTTAGGGATAGTCTAGTATGTGTTTTGCTCTAAGCATTTCCCTGATGAGCAGAAGGCTCAGAGAAGTACAGCAACTGGCTAGCCATGTTGCTCAGCAGCGGCAGGCCAGGAATTGTCCCAAGAGGCAGTTCTGAGTATGTCAAGTTTGCCGCAGGTTCTCCAGGTAGAGGCATGTGGGTACAGTTGTTCACCTATTTGTTAAGTGAGAATACCCACTTGAGATACATGTACATTTAAATGTACATATACCTGCCTGTGAAACAGTCTGGAAGAATACTCTTAAAAGGTTCTTAAAAGGTCTGGAAGAATGTACTCTTAAAATAGTTCTTCCTGAACTGTGGGTTATTTTATCTGTTTTTTACTTAAATTTTCTCTCATGATTTATATGTATGATAAATGATAAAAATTTTAAATAGTGTTTTGTTTCTATACTCTTGAGTCTTCTCTTTATAGCAAACTGTATTTCTTAGGACAAACTAGTCTTTGGTAATTAATACAAGTTTTTCTCTCACTCAAGAATCAATGAAAGACCTGCTTCATATTCACTCAAGGATACAGTCTGGGGGCAACTCCACTTTTTCTTGTAACATCATCTGGAACAAGTGGCTTCCTCTATTGCCAATTGCCCCAGCAAGAAAAGAAAGAGCATTGTCCTGGATTTCCCACAATGCCACTTCTGTTCACTTGTCATTGGCCAGAGCAGGTTTAGGATACTTCATTCAGGATAGTTAGGAGGTTTCTTTTCTTTGTTCCAGATGAAAGGTAGAAGTGGCTCTTGATGTATAATAGTGTATCAAGGGAAGGTGGTATTTTCATTACTGTCTTGTCTTAAAAGCTTGATCATATTTTATTGTTCATACAGTAAATGTTTATTGTTGCTATGTTTGCATGGATATAGTAATGTTTCACTGATCAGTTTTGACTTATAAGAATTATGGATTTCTCTGATGCATTCCACCTAGTCAGTATGGTTCTGGTCATTAACAATATTGTCTGAGGTCAGGCATGGTGGTGTGTACCTGTAAGTGGCAGCCTAGAAAGCCACAGCAGGGACCAGGGATCACGGTTCGAGTCCCACCCAGGGCAATGTAACGAGACCTAATTCCAAAAAAATAGCTGGGCATGGTGGCACACACCTGTAATCCCAGCTACCTAGGAAGCTGAGGCTGTGGATCGCTTGAGTCCGTGGTACCCCAGACAACGTGAGCCTGCAGTTCCATGGGCAAAAATAGCAAGACCTAGTCTCAAAAAAAAATTATATATATATGTATGTATATATATATTTATATTTATATTGCCTGATTGCAGATTCACTTCTTCCATGTGGAGATTCTATATAATCTTTTAAAACCCATCCTTTAGTTTAAGTGTAATGAAGTAGCAAAGTGTGACAAAAGACTTGTGGATACTCAGATTAATATAATATTTCTGTTTGCTTTTCAGAGTTCATGGGCTGAGAAAGAAAGCACATTAAAAAGATCAGAGAAGGTAATATGATTTCCCTAGAAGTTAAAATGAACTTCAATTTGCAATATACTCAGTATTTGCTTGCACATTCTGATAAACCTCTTCTTTACCTAAAGTATAGCCAGTTATCATTCCTGTTAAGCAGTTAAACTGTCATGACGATTGTAAATGCACATGGGTGGTTGTTTCCTAATGTGAAAAGAAATACTCGATTAAGATGTTATTTTCAGATGACTGAGTTATTTCTAATTTAGGGGAAGTTTCTAAACTAAAGTTCTGTTGGCTATCAAGTTTCTGTTATTTTTTAAAAATCCCTCTAACCCACAAAGTCCATATTGGTAAGAAGAATGAAAAAGAAAATTGGCCTAGGTTGAAGACCTATTACATTGACAGAACCCTTGGTTCATGCTTATTTGCCAGAGAAGCGTGGTCATTACCAAATGGAACTTGCATTAATCAGCGAGCAGTGGTTTCACTGTTCCAGCCCAGAATGGGCAGAGGTCTTTGTAAAGAGCCAGATAGTAAATGTTTTTGACATTGTAGGTCATAAGTCTTTGTCACAACTATTTAGCTTGTTACTGTAATCCAGAACCAACTACGGATGTTATGTAAACAACTGAGCACAGCTGTGGTTCTGTAAAACTGAATGAAAGGAGGCAGTGGACTGCATTGTACCATAGGCCAGGGTTTGGGGGCTTCTAATCTGAAGTATTATCTGTAAGGAATTTGGGGGAACAAACAGACTAAACTCTGAAAATACAGAACAAGTGTATAGATAGTATATGTCTTTTTAGATATCGTGTCTTTATTTGAGCTCCCATTGACCAGTTCCTCATCCTTTAGTGGGTCTAAGGCTATTCCAGGGGACAAGTGCTGAACCTGTGGGCTGTAGAAATCTTCCCCTTTACATCAGTTTCCCAGTGCTGCCACATGTGCATCTCGCCCCCTCAGGCGGCTGTGCTCTCTGAGAGCCCTACCCAGCCATCAGTGACAGGGCTGGCTGACAATGTGGACATTGCAGTTTCTGGTTATCTAGAGGAGGTTTGAAAGTAAGTTTTTATTCTTTAGATCTGCTTTTTCTGGATCTCATGCAGAATGCTTGCCACCCATCTCTGGTAACATGACATTACCTCTGATATGCTGTGATCCAATGAAGTAGATATAGCAGATTTCACAGTGTCTTAGATCTGTGGATCTGAAACCATACCCTTGTCACCAGAATTAACCAGGGTTTCTTTAGTGAACTATGTGAGACACCCTGGTCTCAGACCCCCTGGGGAAAGCTACTTATTGCCTCTACTGGTGACTCTTGCTTGCTCCCCCATGAAGGTGCTCCTTCCTGACTAAATGCTGGTTCAGCGCTGGTTACCTGCCAGGCACCAGTGACACCCCCCACCTCCCCCTTAGATAGAATTTGATATTTAAAAATAACGACGTCAATCCACTCATATTTATTTGTGGTGCTGTGTATTCCCAGAGAGACAGAGAGCACCTGAAGTCTGTGTTTCTCCTGGTTTACCATGATTGCGTGCTCCCTCTGCTCCACTCCACATTCCTGCCCCCATTCAGATGGGCAGAAGAAGAGACCGAGGCTGCGCGTTGGAAAGTCATCGCTGATTTCCTTAAGCAAAACCAAGAAAATGAGGGTGCCCTTCAAGCTCTGCTGTCGCCAGATGGGCTCCACGAGCCTTTTGACATTTCAGAGCAGACTTATGACTTTTTGGGTGAAATAAGAAAGAATGCATCTTGACAGGGTGGCCTCAAATCAGCTTCCCACTGAATTTGATGGTCCATTTGTGATAACCTGAATAAAATGACAGAACCAAAGGCATCAAATTGTTACTTAGGTTTTACTTTTTTAAAAGGCTACCTTTTGTAAGAAATATTTGCCCCATAAGTTGAATATATTTTAAAACAATAAAATAAATTTTACAAAGAATACTGTAATATCTAAATTTGAAGGTATTTTTCAAAAACGAACTAAAATTTAAGTAGACTGTATAGTTTGTATAGAAGAAATTATCAAAAGTTAAATTTGTGATTATTCAGGAAGTGAAAATACAATACAGGATGGGAGGAGATATTTGCAAAACATATATTTAGTAAGAATATGTAAATGTATGATTGTACATTTCTAAAGTTTGTGTTGTGAAATGAAGGGGGAATCCATATAATCTGTTTTAAAAAGTTGTTGTTAATCACTTATTTCAGTTCAATATTTGAATAATATTTAACCTAATAAACATAAAAGCAGAATCTAGTTTTGCCTTTACAAGTCCATTAAGTATTCCTACTTCATCCTCTTTTCATATTACATCCAACAACACACAGAAAATTTCTGGTTTTGGGGAGTGAGTAACCCCTCAAATCCCAGTTAAAAAGCAAAGTTTTTGTTGCATTTCAATAAACTTTGACTAGTGGTAATCATCGTCTCAAGTCTTCATTTTAATAATAATAAGCACAGTTTTGCTGTAATAATACTTCATTTACCAAGTGCCTACTATGTGTGTTGTCAAATAACTAGTTCAGTCCTCACAACTACTTTAGGCAGTAGGTACTCTTTCACCCAAACTTAACTTGGGCTTTCATGTCAGAATTAACATGATAAGAAAAGAAGACAAGAAAGTGGGTCTTGGAAAAAAGAATTTACTATCTCTCCAAGAACTGGTTTCCACCAATTCCTCTTCCAAGTTCAGCTCTACCATCAGTGCCTGGGGAAGTTGAGTGTTCAGATGCTGTTTGTTTTCCCACCAGTGTGCAGCTGCCAATTCCCTTCCTAAGGTAGTACCTACCCTTCTCTAGGACCACCACCCCCTCCAACTTTTACTCAGCAAGAAAAGGTTCTCTTTTTCAAATGGAGGTGGCCAGCATGTAGAGGGACTTCATTCTGTCACTGATTGCCACCTCTCAGGCCTCTGCAGTCAAACATTGAAGGAACATGAAAACATGTCACTCCCCATTATGGAGGTCATTTTTTCACAGCATTTTTAAATCCTAAGTGCCACCTTTTTAAAAATTTAATCATTAGCTTTAAGCCAAGGGTGGGGCATTTTGAATGAAAGGAAATATTGCTAGTAAATTCCATTTAATAAAAGAAAAGAGCTTTCTTTAGAATGTGTTTTCACAGGCTTTCTTCCGTATTTGTTGGAAAAGTGTCACGATAGACAAATACACATTTTATAGTTCCTGACACATGAGGAAAATATGGGGACATGAGAGGAAATAGTTTCAGTGATGTTTAGGCAAAAAAATGAGGCATTAAGACATCTGTACCATTGGGCGCCTCCACCTTCTCTCTACACTCAGTGGAATCTTTTTTTTTTTTTAATAACAATGAAACCTGACTGGCTTTCTACGGCTACTTTTTAGCTTCCAAAACAGGAAGAGGTTGTTAGGAAGCCAAAAACATCCTGGAAATGAGTTCTGGGGGTCTGTATCAAGGAGTGTAACTTGGAAACACACTGAAATGAATTGAGTTGGGGATGGGCACAACAGCAGGGCCACCAGCAGGCCTTTCCTAAATGACTACACCCATGCCTACCTGTGAGGCCAGGGGACTCCCCGCATCAGAACAGGGGCAGTAGCAGGGCAGAACAGAGAGTCTAACTGTAAAGTTCCTGGTCCTCTGGTCCCAATCTCCCAACTTCTTAAAACCGACTGTTCTCCTAGCGGGTCTGTTGGAGGTGAATTATGTGATCCCCAGATCCCTCTTCTGGGTGCTTGGGCTAGACAGTGAGGGGGTCTTTAGTGCTGTCATGGTCTAATGCATGGGACCAGAACTGCTCCCAAGACTGCTTAACACATTTAGCACCACATAGAAACAGAACTGGTTCGACTTGCCAACCCACTGGCATTTTGGAAATCCATCAGTTGAACACAGGAGGGGCTAGAAGTGTCATCTGCCCATTGAGGACTTCATCAGCTTGCAGCATCATAGGATATCCTTTGCTTTGAACTGGCTCAGCTTCCTTGTGCAAAGCATTCCAAGTTTGAACATTTTCTCAGGGCATGGAGGTGACCAGAGCTAGCTGTTATCTCACCACTTTGCATTTGATTCCCTTAAAACAGTATCAGAGACAGAACCCTACTGTGCATCTGAGATGTGTAATTGTCTCGATGCATTAATTTATCCAACATGTATACATTGAGCACTTTCTATGCTGCAGACTCTGAGGACACAGTGGGAATGGCCCTGACATGATCTCTGTCTTAACTTACAATGCATAAATTACACAGTAATCACACAAAACAGCCATGAAGGGTGGATACAGACAGCTAGAAGGACCTGTCATTGTTTTGTTTGTTTGTTTGTTTGTTTGTTTGTTTTGAGACTAGATCTATCTATTTTGCCCGGGGAACCACAGGCTCATGTTGCCTGGGGTACCACAGACTCAAGCAATCTCCAGCCTCAGCTTTCCAGGTAGCTGGGATTACAGGCACGCACCACCACACCCATCTGTTTTTTGGGACTAGGTTTCACTGTGTTGCCCCGGAAGGGTTTCGAACCCACGGACTCAAGCAATTCCTAGTCCCGGCCTCACTCCATAGGCTGCGATTAAAGGCACATGTCACCGTGCCCAGCCCCTAGAAGGGCCTGTCATTGTGTCTTCTTGTTGCACTGTGGCCTGGGTCTGAATACACCATGGAAGGCATAAAGTAAGCATTCGGTATAGGTGTTCCTTCCTGTCCACATTCTCCCTCTCCAAAGTCCACTATTTGATATTGCGACCAATTAGATTCTGAACACTTTGGGGACAAACCTCTCACTCTCTGAGTTCCCACCACTTATTATCTGAAACTCAGGAACACATGGACTTGAAAACCTGACATCCCCCCCCCCCAGTATCCAGACTTGCTATCTGAGCTTTCAGTGTTCGAATGCAATAATCAAATGGATTAGGATAGGGAGGGGGCATGTAGGGTGGTGATGAGTGGTAAGTGAGGCACTGTGCTTTTTCAAGTAGGAAATGGAGGACTGGAGCTTTCTGACTCACCCTGTTGCTAAATGAGGACATGCAGTTCATGCAGCAATATAATGGACGCTATTCATGGAGTACAACTTTGCTAGTATATGTGCTGCTTAGTCCATTCCCAGTGCTAAGGAGACAGGCTGGACCTTAACCTGCTCATGTGTCTGACTAGGCAGCAAAGGTTAGCAATTGCAGAACTTTGCTCTTTCAAAGAGGCCACTTGTAGAATAATAAAAATATGTTCCACACTTTCTAGCCCTTCTCCAGATAGTTATCTCTGGGTGCCCCAAACATTATTGAGTCTTTCATCTCTCTTGGCAGCTATCTTTCAATTCTGAAGCATTCTTTTCCGGTTAGACCTTATAGATAAGCATTGGGAAGCAGCCCCAGTCTGCCAGGCAGCCACAAACACATTAACCACAGCCCCCTCTGAGTCAGAGTCTACCCGTGTGTGTTCTCTCTCTCCCAGCTGAGAGTCAAAGCAAGCCTGATTTGTAGGAAAAGTCTCCACACAAAGACGGAGCGACAGGTTCCTCTTTCTACAGTGGAAAGCTAGTGACATGGACATCTGCTTTTGCTGCCAGCATTCAAATACTTCTGTCTGGGAAGCTTCACCCTCTCCCACTTCTGGAGGAGACCCCCTTACACATACAACATACACACACACACCCCTCACATCTTTAGCCCAGCTCCATGTATGGGCTCTGATCCACTCAAACAGATCAGCATACCCCATCCTGGTCACAGTGAAGGACTGGGGTTGAGCCAGCAGAGAGCAAATCCCAGAAGACTGATTCATTACAGACCTCTTCTTTCCTGCTCAGTGTCGTGGGAAAGGTGGGAAGGGAGCACTCTGTGCTGCAGAAATTTGGCTGCCAGGAAGGGAAAGCTTATAGAGGTGTGTGCATGGGCTTGACACCGTGAAGTTAATAAAGAATCCAGCCTCAGACCGGGAACGGTGGCTCGTGCCTGTAAGTTTCAGTCTATGAAGTGCCCAGGGCTAGGGATTGCGGTTCGAGTCCCACCTGGGGCCCGTAGCAAGACCTAGTTCCAAAAAACTAGCTGGGCATGGTGGCACGTGCCTGTAATCCCAGCTACCTGGGAAGCTGAGGCTGGGGGTTGCTTGAGTCTGTGGTACCTCAGGCAACGAGAGCCTGCAGTTCCACAGGCAAAAATAGCGAGACCTAGTCTCAAAAAAGAATCCAGACTTAATGGCAGTAACAGGAAGAGGTCATAAACAGGAGATCTCGTCCTTGGTAATGTTCAAGTCTCACGTGAAGCTAATGTTCCTTCTGAACTTCTCCCTCTAAGTAATACATTTCCTTCACTGTTAAAACTAGGTGGTGAGTTGGCCATGGTGGCACACACCTGTGGTCCAAGCACTGGGAGGCAAGAGGCTCGGGATCGCTTGAGTTCACGGGTTTGAGACTGATCCAGGCAACATAGCAAGACCTGGTCTCGAAAAAGCAACCGGATGCCATGGCAGGTGCCTGTAATCCCAGCTACCTGGGAGGCTGAGGCTGGGGGTTGCTTGAGTCTACAGTACCCTGGGTAATATAGCAAGACCTAGTCTTAAAAAAAAAAAAAAAAAACCCAGGTGGAAGGTTCTTTTAACCCTAACAATGGAAATAATAATCCTAAGGGCGTCAAACAGTTCTGGTTTTCTCTGGTCTGCCCCTTATTCTTTAAACTACCAGTAAATCTTTTCTGAAAAATACATAAAGCAATTGGTGGGGAGAGAGTTTGAGGAAGACTACTCAAAAAAGAGAAATTCGCACTTGCTTCCAAAGTGCATGACAGAGGGGAGACCCAATCATTCAAAAATATCCACCAAGCACTTTCTGTGTGGCTAGCAGTATTCAATATAAACAAAGGTACTTGGTCTCCTGAGTTCAACATCTCAGGGAGGCAGGGGCAGAAGACAAAAAGCAAACAAGAGTCAATAAACAAGAAATTTATTAGGTAATGATAGGTGCTTACAGGAATCAAAATAGACTAGGGGACTTTTGGATTCGGCCAAGGAGAGATGAACATTCCACCCACTCCTTCCACCAAATTACAACCCTCAGTGAACAGAAGGGAGCATTCATCTGATAACTCTAAAATATAAATGGAGGCAAGAAGATTTGAAACAAGAACCAGAATTATAATACTACCAAGCCAGTGGTAAGTTTCTCATTTTCTTTTCTCTGGCATTTTTATGCTCTGACTGGTGGCCAGAACTCTGACTAAAGAAACTCTGGTCCCAAAAATGTGGTGGGGAGGCAAAATCTCTGGTTTTCTCTCTGTCTCTGTATTTCCATCTCTCTCTCACCACCACCACCACCATCATTATCATCATAATCACCATCATCATCACATTTACCTATCTATATCCATCTATGTATCTCTATATCATCCATATGTATCTGCTTATATCTCCTGCTTATAAGCACAGTATAGCAGGGAAATTGAACCCCTGGCATTTTAACCAGAGGACCAAGGTGAGAGTCTCCTGGGAACAGAGAAGTGATGAGGAAGGCATGGATAGGAATAAGCTAAAGTAAATGGCCCCATCAGAATTTCTGAGCTCAAGCTGGGCACGGTGGCGTGTGCCTGTAAGCAGCAGCCTATGAAGCGGCTGGGGCTAGGGATCGCAGTTCGAGTGCCGCTCAGGGCAGCATAGCAAGACCTAGTCCCAAAAAATAGCTGGGCATGGTGGTGCATGCCTGTAATCCTAGCTACCTGGAAAGCTGAGGCTGGGGATTGCTTGAGTCTGTGCAACATGTGCCTGCAGTTCCATGGGCAAAAATAGCGAGACCTAGGTCTCAAAAAAAAGAATTTCTGAGCTCACACCAAGGCTCACCCTACTTGACATAAAAGATATTAGAACTGAGCTCCTCTGGTCAACACTAAGACATCTACTGAACAGATCAGAGTAGTGGGGTGTATAGCTTAGTGGTAGAGCATTTGACTGCAGATTAGCCCTGCAACCCTCAAAAACTGAGCTGATATTGTTCAGAGAAGACAAATAAGAAACTGCCGCCTGAACCTAAACAGACTGACTGCCTGCTGAAGCAGACAAGAGTCAACATCCTCCTTAGGATTTAAACAAGACCCACCATTTCATAACTTAGTATTCAAAATGTCCATTAGGTACTCAGAAATTACTTAATGTTGAAGACTTAAGAAAATCTCCATATCACTCAAGGGAAAAAAGAAAAACACAATCAACAGATAACTCTGAGATAACCTTGAGATGACATAGTTGAAATCCAGACATTAAAGCAATGACCCTCACTGAGAAGTGATGGTAAGTCTCCTTGAAATGAATAGAAAACAACCTCATCAGAAAACAGATAACGCAAAAAGAGCCAAACAGAAGTTTTAGAAAGAAGAAATATAACAACCAAAATGAAAAAATTCACTGGATGAATCATAACTGACTGTACCTGGACAGTCAGTAAAAGTGAAGATTGTTCAACAGATGAATGCAAATCAATACAGATGGATCAATATAAATTGTCCAGCTAAACAATAGAAAGTAAATAAGTTGGAAATAAAGAAACCGGAGGAATTTGTGGGACAATACCACAAGGTCTAACATCCTAGCCATCAGAATCTCAGTAGGAGATTTTAATTTAAAAAAAAAAGACAAGAAAAGAAAAAAAATTTTCACCAGAATGAAAATCTTAATAGGGCAGGTGCTGGTCTTCATGTGGAAGAGTCAGAAGAGAGGTGATTTCAGCATTAGAATTATATGGACCAGTGCTTCAAGCATCTGCCAGAGACCAGAACTATCCTAATGTTTTCATCCTGTTAACTCACTTAATCCACTCCAGCTAAGAAATGAGAAGATGACGGCAGTGAGATAGTAACACTTCTGAGCACTGCTTGAGTGAGCTTCAAAATAACTCTCATCCTAAACCCTAGGAACTGGAAGCTAGGGACCTGCATAAAAGCCCAGACCACCCTTTCAGCACCCCTCCCCGCCCCCTCTCCTTCCCCCCCACCCCCACACACACCAGCCTGTGTTTCAGGCACATGCGACTGAACTGGAAAATGAACAGCCCTTATGGAGTGTGTTGTACTTACAAATGATATAGTATTTCTTGGGTAAATGTCAATGTTTAGAATATGCCACATTTTAATGTCCTGGTGTAAGATACTGATAGCTTCAAAAGATGAGCGTGGCTTCCATGCTGTCGTCCTGAGGGGCCCCAGGGGCTGCTATCACTGTCCCCTCATAGATGAGAAACAACCCTGACACAGGCTGTTTTCCTTCAGCTGTTCCCACCATGCCGTGCCAGCCTACGCCCAGAAAGCAGCCCAGAGTTCACTTGCCACATTTGAGAGGGGAAAAGTGAGAGTAGGGCCTCACTTTCTCCCACAGACCTGGGAGAAGGGCTCCACCAAGCTGGCATGAGCATTCTCCTATGCTCTTTGTCTCTCTTTGCGGTGCCTTTGCTTTGACTTCAGTTGCTCAAGCCCCTCAGCCCCTCAGCCCTGGCTGTCCCCAGGCCAGGCAAAGGCCCAGCTGGCTCTGCACCCTCAGCCCTGGAACACACTGGCTCATAGACACTGGCCTCTTGTCCAGGGACATCTACTGACCCCACATCCCCTCCACACTGGGGCGTGGCTTCCTGACTGACTCTCCTAAGTGAGATGAGGCCATGGAGGGTAGGGAGAAGGAACTCCAAACCTTGCAACTCAAGGAGACTTTTTGAGTCTTTTCTTTGGGATGGTTGATTTTTCAGGTAGTGTGGAAAGTGCTCCAGTGCTTTGCTGGGAGGAGGTGCTGTCCTGGGTCACAGCCACTTCCCAGGCTTGGCCTGCCAGCAGCAGCAACAGGAAGGAATGGCCTGGCCCCAAGCCAGCTCCCTCAGTATTGACTGGGGCTGGAGGTAGGGGGGAGGCTCTGGGGGGTGAGGGGAGGGTCTGGAGGTAGGAGGAAGGTTTCCTAGATTCTGGAGCAGCACTTGACCCTTTTTGGGAGTCTGCTGAGGGAATTTCTCCCAAAGAGGTATCTATCTCCATCCGCTAAGTGAGGGGCAGAAGAGAAGGTTATGGAGAGGGGAGTACAGAGAGAAGGAGGTGTCAAATCCCAGGGCAGGAACTGGAAGTGAGAGCCCTCTCTCTGTGGTTTGAGCTGATAGTGGCCCTTAGAGGTGGAGAGGGACCAGGCAGGCAGGAGGACACAGACCCATTTTCAGTAGCCAGCTCTGTGACCTTGATTTGACCTGAGAGATTCTAGGTCACTTCATTTGGCAAAGGGGTGAAAGAGCCACGTGCAGAATTGAGAATTGTAGGAGCACTAGATTGTGGGAGCACTAAATTGTGGGAGCACTAGAATGGTCTGCAGATATTGCTTGGCTCTCAGTAAGGTCCTCAGCAAATGGTGTCTGTAGCCTCCACCCACAGTCTGGAGAGCAGTGGCTTAGCCACCACCCATGGAGTAATATGCTCCGGGATTCAACAAAGTGTAAGGAGGAAAAAGACGGGGAAAGACTCCCAATCTCTGCACTCTGAGGGAGCAGGGGCCAGCTGTCAGAGGGGCACTCCACATTTCACAGAGGATTCTTTTTGGCCTGAGTGAGTGGAAGGACCTGCTTGGCTGGAACTTTTTTTTTTTTCCCCTCCCAGACGACGTCTGATGGGTGTGTCGGGCAGGAGGTGATATTTGAAGGGCTACGGCTGCGCTGCCGTCCAGCCAAGGGTGTCTGGCAGTGGTAAGAGCATGGCATCCCGGGACCCGCCGGCCACCAGCCATGCCCCACCCGATGTGCCCCCCGGGGTCCGGCTCTTCCTCACCATCCCCTACGCCTTCATCTTGCCAGAGGTGGTGAGTGCAGAAAGGGAGGGACTGGGAGTTTTTCCGGAGCTGGAACGCACTCCCAGGAAAGAGCGACAGCTTCAAGCAGCTGGGATCCCCTTCCCATTCTTGGGCTCAGAGACAGGCTATTCCCCCATTCTCTGCCCTCCACCGGGCTCCTGCATTTGTGGGTATGGGCGATATAAAGCAGTTCTGGGTGGCAGGCAGGCCTCCTGATGATTGGAGTGGTGGAGGAACGCCTGAAATATCCTGAATCCTCAGGAAGATAAAGGAATTGGATTTTCATTAATAATGTTTATTTTCTCCAGCTGTTTATTTGTGATTTTCTTGATTTCCAGCAGGGGCTCTGTCTTTCCTTCTGAGAAATTGTCCCCTAATTTTTTAATTGTCATGTCTGTGGACTTTGAACTTTGGTTTATGTGGACTTGCCCCAGGGGGTGGTTTATGACAGTATCTGCCATAAAACAGTCTGTGAGCCACCCTGGTTCCAGTGCAGAACCTGCAACCACGGCCTTATGCTTCCCACCGTCCCCCAGCTGGGCAGGGGCTGAGTCTCTGCTGGGCAACTAGTCTGTCCACCCTGCTGTGTGTGTGTTCTGCTGTGTGTTGGACAGAACTCAACTCCTTTCTGAACCAACTGTCTTCTTTCATTCTTGGGGACCCTCAAGTCAGGTGAGCAATTCAGAGCAAAGGAGCTTTTCGAGCACCTTCTAAAACGTCTAGCTAGTGGGTGACATTTTCTTACCAGTTCTGAATTGGGCAGTGCTGCTGCCGCTGGGCAGAAGAAATAGACAGAAAGTGGTTCTGGCTTTTAATTGGACCTGATCAACCCTCTCACTCTCATCTGCCTGGAATGTTGGGTTTATTGAGTGACCTTTGGGTGACTGGTTAAAGGGTACCTACTGATGGTGATGAGAAAAGGAAACCAGGCCAGGCAGGCCCAGCACTTGGGTGATTGCAACTGAAACCCCACCCAAAGGTTTCTGCCAGCCTGCCCCGCCCTCTTCCTCAGGGCCTAAACGTTGGCACCAAGCCAGGCTGATGACAACTGATGCTCTTGCCTGTTGTGTTGGGAGTGGAGGGGGGGACAGGGACGTGTCCCTCATCTCAGCACGAGTGTGTGGATTGCCAGAATCTCCGTGGATTCCTCACCTGCCTGCTATCAGTCTTGCAAGCTGCTGGTGGGTGGCAGGGCCTCTGCCTTCCCAGGACCCTGTCTAGGGGAGGGAGACCCAAGAGTAATTGCTGTCACAGTCAGATTTACAGAAAGGGGTGACGGGGAAGAGCGGTAGCACCAGATGTACATAAGGGGGTTACTGGGTTGAGACCATCTGGCCTGGTCAAGTCAGGGAGGGGGCCAGGTCTTTCACCAAGGTGACTTTGCAGTTTCTCCCAAGGCTCCAGTGCAAGAGAGGGAACTATCTACATTCTAGAGGGGACCTGATAGACTTGAAGCTGGAAAGGTGGAGCTTCTGGTATCAGAAATGATCCAGGGTGAAAGGGGCCCAGCCCAGACCCATGATGCTGTGCCCACCAAACACAAATGGAAGGATAAAGTGTTCAAGGGAATATGGTGTAGTCGTTGTTCCATTTTATTTATTTTGCCTTTGAAATAATTTTAGATTTAAAGCAAAGCTGCGATAATAGGATAATAGTATAGAGAGTCCCCATTGTGTTTATTCAGCTTCTTTTAAAGGTCACGTCTTATAAACTGAGATAAGGCTAGTAACACGGATGCTATACTCTTAGTTGTTCCATAAACCTTATTCACACTGTGCTTGTTTCTCCTCTAAGGCCTTTCTTCTGCTCGGGATTCTACATTACATTTCGTTGTCATTTCTCCTTCATCCATCTTTCTTTCTTTCTTTCTTTCTTTCTTTCTTTCTTTCTTTCTTTCTTTCTTTCTTTCTTTCTTTCTCTCTCTCTCTCTCTCTCTCTCTCTCTCTCTCTCTCTTTCTTTCTTTCTTTCTTTCTTTCTTTCTTTTCTTTCTGAGACTAGGTCTCACTATTTTTGCCTATGGAACTGCAGGCTCACGTTGCCCGGGGTACCATGGACTCAAGCAATCCCCAGCCTCAACTTCCCAGGTAGCTGGGATTACAGATGCCCGCCACCACGCCCAGCTTTTTTTTTGGGACTAGGTCTCACTGTGTTGCCCTGAGTGGGACTCGAACTGCGATCCTAGCCCCAGCCACTTCATAGGCTGAAGCTGACAGGCACGAGCCACCGTGCCTGGGTCCTTCATCTTCTTTCATCAGGGGTCACTGTGCAGTCTTTGTCATCACACTATTGAAGAGTACTGGTCACTTATTTTGTACACTGTCCCTCCATTTGACCTTGACTGGTGTTTCTTCATTATGACTTTATTTTTAATTCACAATTAATCCTAATTATTAAAAGCTTTGGAAAAACACAAAGTAATATAACCTATTGAGATATATGCATTTACTTGTATATATGTATTTTCTTAAATAGGGTTATTCTGTACTTGCTGTTCGGCTGTCTAAGAGTGTGGTTAAATTAAAAGACAGAATCATGTATATCTCATATCTGAATGAGGGGAAGGAGGTAAGTGGGAGAGGAGGAGTGAGTGTGGAGGTGGATGCTGCATCAAGCAGGAGGGGTGGATGATGCATGGAGCAGGAGACATGCTGGGTTGCAGTAGAGTGCAGCATCAACCTAGTAGAGGCAACTACCTGTCCTGGTCCCCTGGGTATGCTACCTACTGGTGTCAACTCGGTCTGAGTGCAGAGCACCAGGTCTGTGGCTTCTAACAGATTCTCAGTCAAAATATTGGAAGCATCATAGACAGCCAAAGTCTTGTTTTTTTTTTTTTTAAAGACTAGGTCTTGCTCTGTGGCCCAGGGTTGTCTCAAATTCATGGCCTCAGCCCCCCAGGTAGCTGGGATTACAGGCACACACCACCACTCCTAACTTCATAGACTTTTTGGACTATAAACATTGGAGTCTAAAACCAGAAGCTCAGGCCACCAAAAAGGAGCCAAGAGTGTGGTCTAGGACTTGGATTCAGATGTCTCCATGATGGGGAGCACCAAGGGCAGGTCTCAGTGGTGTCTGCAGGTGCATGCCCACCCCTCCAGGCAGTTTGCTAAACTCTGCTGTGAAGCCAGGCAAGTAGACCAGTGTCCAGGTGCTGCCATGGGAACAGGCAGGAAGGAAGTTGCAAAGAAGCAGAGTTAGACACAGACCATGAGGAAGCGAGGTTGATCCCCTCAGCTCCCCTGGGGTCCCATGTCACCCCTGAGGCAGCAGGTCCTTTTGTGTTAATGATGACAATAGAATAAGATGGCACAGACTCCAGGTCATCTGCATGTTCCTACCAACTCTGCTCCTCATAGCATGCTTGTACAGGTCGTTGCTTTGTTTGACTTTTTAAGATTAAAAATGTACATTTTAAAACTTATTTTCTCGTAGTTATGAGTTCATAGGGAGTTGCTAAGATATTTCAGAGAAGTCCCCCTAGCTCCTGCTTGCACTTCCCAGCACTTTGATAACTCCAGCATAACATCAGAACTAGAAAACTGATGTTGGTGGGTAAATTCATACTTATGTTACCTCACATGTAAGCACCATCACAATCAAGTACACAACTGTTTCTTTACCACAGGTTATTTCCCTCTTGCTTCCCTTTTCTAGTTCTCCCCAAACCCAACCCCATTTCCCCTCACCCCTCCTGAACCCCTGGCAATCACTAATTCCATCTCTATAATTTTGTTATTAAGAAAATGACATAAATATATGGAATCAAACAGTATGTGGTCGAAATTGATTTCTTCCTCTAAGCCCTTGAGATCCAAACAAATTGTCAAGTTTGTATCCAGGGCTCATTCCTCCTTGTTGCTGAGTGACGTTCCATGGCATGGATGTGCCATGGTTTGCTTATCCCATCACCTAATGAGAAACAATTAGACTGTTTACAAGTCTTATATTCTGAATAAAGTTGCATCATGCACTGTGTGGGTGTCATTCTCACTTCTCTGGGAAAGTGTCCTAGTGTGGTCACTTGGTTGTGTAAGTGTGTGGCTTGACCTCCAGTGTTAAGAAACCAACCAGCCTTTTGTCAGAGTAACTGTACCCTTTAACATTCCCAGCAGTAACTAATAAGACTTCTGAGATTTTGGCATCAAAGTTCACCTTTTATTCTGTTCACTTTGAATTCAGACTTCTGACTTGAAAACATATTAGTTTCAGAATCTAATACCCAACTTTGAATCAAGGTGCTATAAGGTGCAAACAGACCCCATTTGTCCCCTTGCTCCTCAGTATTGGTGTTTTCTGCCTCCCCAACACCTCCTCCACTCCTCCCCCCCACAACTCCCCCCAGCACTGGAAAGGGCCTGGGGACTGGTGACTCACAGCTGCTTCTTGGGTGGCCAGCAGGGGAGGTGAGAAAGGGTACCTGTGACTACCTGACTACAAGCTGGTGTGAGTTGATGAATCTGCATTTTTACAAGCTGAGAGCTGACCCAAGTGTCTGCAACTGGGCAAGAGCTTTATGAACAAGAGTCCAAGGAAGTCTTTTAACTTTCAACCTTTTCACCAGCTGACTTATTAATTAGCTGTTTGACTAATTAAAGGGAAACAGCTAAGATGTTTTTAAAGACTCAGCCAGTCAAAAGGTGAGACAATTTGAGCCCTTTGTGTGGTGTCTGATGTTTTTAGCTTCTGAACTGACCTGCACAGTGGAAGTGAAAGGAAATTCTGACACTCCTAGAAGCTCATTCCAAGGTCTTTCATCTGGGGAAGCTCAACTTTACATCTTACTTAACTCCCAGCTTTACCTTAATTTTAGCCTGCTCTACTTTGTTTATAAAATGCTGTTGGACGGACTGAGCCCTGTAGACGGACCCTGGAGGGAGCTGTCAGTGTGTGCACAACCGAAGCTACTTATGGGGCTGGAGGAGGAATTCAAATTCATCTTTGGCTTAGGCAGGTACCTTCCTCTTTGTTATAATGCAGACTTAGAAGTTGAATTTTTCAAGCCGGGCACGGTGGCTTGTGCCTGTAAGCTTCAGCCTATGAAGCGGTTGGGGCTAGGGATCGCAGTTCGAGTCCCCCCTGGGGCCCGTAGTGAGACCTAGTTCCAAAAAAAATAGCTGGGCGTGGTGGTGGGCGCCTGTAATCCCAACGACTTGGGAAGCTGAGGCTGGGGATTGCTTGAGTCCGTGGTACCCCGGGCAGCATGAGCCTGCGGTTCTACGGGCAAAAATTAGCAAAACCTAGTCTCAAAAACAAAAAAAGAAAAAAGAAGCTGAATTTTCCAAAAGGAAAAATCTTTTCCCTTATTTTCCTCTGCTCACCTCTCAATTTGCTACTCTTAGGGAGTAATGAAAGTTAATTTAATTTTTCCATTTTATTTATCTGTGCTGCTTTTGTCCTTCCACTCACTCACTAACTACCCTGTGACCTCACTTCTGAGAGCCAACAACCTCCACACCCAAGGTACCACTCTGTTCTGCCTGACTAATACCCAAGGATGCCTTTGAGAGGCAAATGATAAGGAAGAAAGAGAGATGGCAGGAAAGGGAAATTATAGAGCATGGGGGTGGGAAGAGCAAGGACCTGGAGAGAGGAACTAAGCTGGCAGATGTGGAGGAGAAGTGATGTTTGCCTCCTCACTGCATCTTCGTTGCCTGGAGTCATATTGGCTTCCCTGTGCCAGTCTCAGTACTTGCTCTGGAGCATCCCAGTGTGTTCAGGTTCGGTTAAATAGAGTTCATTGGACAGGGTCTAAAGTTTGGCTCTTCTTAATCACAATGAGATCCTGGGTGGGGGTGGGAAGGTTGACAACCACTCTGATTTTCAGTGGTGGAGAGAGTACAGCAAAGATTGCCTGAGCGAGCTCTGGGGTTTCAGTAAGGACATTCATGGGCATGTTAGCACATTGAAGTTGCTCTAGAAATGTCAATTCATTCTATTTTATTGTGGTTGGTCATAGGGTCTATTACTGGAAACTGGGTGTCTTCTGAACAAATTCCAGTTGTAAGCCAATTTGATTTGTTGGGATGTTACTACTGCACCAGTCCCATGTTCTTCTCTTAGGGGAATACAAGAAAGTATTAATTAAAAAGAAATTAAATTATTAAAGTATTATTAAAGTATTAATTAAAAAGAAATTAAAAAGAAAAGGTCATTATGGGCCCTGTCTTAAAAGAGTGTCTTAAAAGAGTGTCTTAAAAGGGTGGAACAACAGAGGTACTCAGCTACCACTGCCAAAGCCTGGGACTAGAGTAGGTGTCAGAACAAGCTTATTCAAAGGAGGACTTGGCATTTCTCAAGAGTTTGGACTGAGGGGTGAGACACTGGCTTGCTCAGACTAGGACTCCCTAGGAGGTAAAGAAAGAAGAAAGCAGCCTTTTTAAATTCCATATTCGTATTTATTGAGCATCTACTCTGTGCCAAGAATAAGGATATAATGGTGAAAAAGACACGACCCCTGTTTGGTGGAGCTGGATGCCTAATGGGGTAGATGGAGAGTGGCCAAGGACATCAATAAATGATTCTGTGCCTCTGAGGGCACAGAGGACCCCAAAGCCACAGTGGGTGCTGTACACAGTGACATTTCAGTACACTTCTAGCATCTCACTCTGCAGATCCTACACTTCTCACTAAATGAAGAATCGTGACAGCCTTATGCCCAACAAGTCTATGGGTGCCATTTTGCCAAAAACACATTGTTACTCCGTCACATTTAGTTCAAAAATGGGCTTTGTTTTTTAAAACATAACATAATATACACTTAATAGACTATAGTATGAACAACTTTTTCATGTACTGGGAAGGCAGAATGTCATTGTGACTCACTCAGTGTGATAATCACTTTGCTGTGGTGAGCTGTACCTGAACCCACGGTATCTCTGAGGTGTGCCCATGTGGGGAGTTGTTGGCACAGTTGTTGAAAGACTGGAAGATGCTGAGGTGCCCAGAGGACACGATGCACACAAAGGGGCTATGCAAGCAAATGGCCTGTGTGTGGACCTCTGGGGAGGCCGCACCCAGCCAGCATTTGGGCTTTGAGGCCAGTGCCGAGGAGTCTGGCAGGAGGGCCAGCCTACCAGGAGGGTTTGGGTTAACTCACAAGAGAAACAGTCAGTGCTTTTGCAGAGGGTAATTGGAAGGAACCTAGCACCTCTGACCCAGCTGGACCTCAGAAAATCCCAGATAAGAACTCTCTCAGTGATAAGAAGTGCCCCTACAATCAGTGCCCTTCCAGGCTTTTGCCTGGAGAACTTTTCCCTGGGGCAAGGCAGATCTGTGGGTGGCAGGAGGAGTTTATAGCCAGACTGATAAATGCAGGAAGCAGGTCAGAGCAGGGACTAGTGGAGAAATCCATGCCTCAGGGTTTCCTGTCCCATACCCCTCTCTGTGCATCTCCCCGCACTTCACAGCTTCACCTTCCCTTGCTTCATAGGATAATTGCCCACCAATTAGCCTCAGCAGCTAGGAGGTCTGTCTCAAGGCAGCCAGAGTGAACCAGCCAGAGAGGACAACTGCTAGAGATCTGTGTGGCAGAGCCAGCTGTATCCTGTTCCCCAGCTCCCACCTCCTGCCTCAAGTTGTAGTGGGTCCTCAAGTTGTGGTGGGTACCAAGTGGGTCCTAGAGTGGGGTCTTTGGGGGCTTCCCACCCTGCAGAGCCAAGTTGGGGATTCAGAGTCTTTTGACCTGTTTCTAAGGCTATCTCACCTTGGCTGGGCATCTCTGGGCTTTGCTTCTCTGACTCTGCACTGTTTACTCCCCCCCACTTCCTGAGGTGGTTGCTGGAGAGGATGGTGTGTTTATTTGACTTTCATCCTCTCTGACAGCACATTGCCTGTCTGGTGGGAGGAAGGGAGGTTAAAGTGTTGGCTTGGGGAGGAGACAAGAAGGTGAGAAAAGCCTCAGGGGAATATCTAAGGAAGTGATGGAACATGAAATGCATGGGGACAAAACAAATTTGTGCCCTTCTGTTCAGGCTGCTGTTTAGTCTGAATGCCAGTCCATGGCTCGTCCCAGAAGGTGTCAGATTATTGCTCCTTTGTGGGAAGTAGGCCCAGAAAGATGAGACTAGCAGCAAATGTGTGACAAGTTCAGTGGCCATGCTCTCACCTCCTTTTCTCAAGGGGTCAGCAGCATGTGGGGTTACTGGGGACACAAAGATCCTAGGGCAGAGGCCTGATCAGGAGCTCAGGGTGTGTGAAGGAAGCAACGAAGAGAGAGAATGAAACGGAGTAACTGTGAGGGAAGTTATGAGGGGTACTCTTAGACTTGGCAGTTAGGGGTGACTTCCTGGAGGAGGTGACATTGGTCTGGTCCCTGCTGTTGTGGATTGGCTCCTAGGAACATGGCTGTTCATCACAAATGTGGATAGGGGAAAAAGAGGTAGGAGATGTCTCCTGAGCCTAAGTCAGGGTTCATCTGATAACTTGCTGGGAACATGTCAAGGGACATGAGGTTAATTAATATAGGGGTGGTAATCAGGGAGAGGCCTGGATGGGAGACTGCTGTGAGGATCAGGATACATTTATTCTACCTCTTATATCCTTTGTACTAACTTTTCTAAGGTATACAACTTAAAAAAAACAAACAAACAAAACACCCTAAATGGTTAGTGCTTATTAAAGAGACAAAAAGGAAAACATTTTATAATTTGGATGGATATGGATACTTTTATTATTCTATGTTCCATTGCAAATCTATGTTGTTTAATGACTAAAAAGCAGGGTTCAGTGGGGGCCTAGGGTCTGAATGGGTGGGTGTGGTCCTAGAGAAGGAAACCGATGGTGGGAGGGGAGGAAGGCAGAGAAGGCCTGGCTGCTGACTCACCAGCGGCATCCTGCCCCTCCCGGGCACACACCCCAAGGTGTAGGCACTCATTTTCCTTGGCATGCAGCCAGCAGGTCTCGGGAGCTCTCATGGGTATGGAGGGTTCCTTATGCCTTGTTCTGCCAGGAGTGGTCATGGAGGGACTGCTGCCCAGCTTCATTGTTCCTGGAGGGGACCGGATGAGACATGGGCCTCAATGGAGGCCAGGGGAACCAGGCTTGATATTTCCTGCTAAGCTTAAAGTCACAGGAGAAAATCCTCACTCCAGCCAGGATGTGGTGACTGAGTCAGGATGAGGCGAGTTGGTGTTTGGAAACGTCCCAGGTTGAATGCGGGAGCCTAGAACTTCTACAGAATGCTAGTTATTTGGGGTCCCAGACTCCAGTCCACACCCCCATGGGTAAGTCACCAGGTCTTCAACATGGAGACTTCCCCCCCTTACAAAGCTGGTGGCAATGTTTGCCCAGAAAGTGTTACAGTGCTGCCAGGCCCAGCACGGAAATTGCTTCATGGAATGTAAATAGCTTCCACATGGGCACTGGGAAGTCTTAGCTGTCTACAGGGAAGCCTGCAGCCAGGGGAGGAGTGCCCAAGAGTGCCTGTCTCACCAGGGGTGACCTGGAAGAGCCCAGCACCAGTGGGCTGGGCCCCAGTCCCCAGGTTTGGCATGTAGGGCAGGCCCATGTACGTGGCAGAACCTGGCTCCTTCACGGTGAGGTTCAACCACCACAAACATAGGACACTCCATGGATCCTGCCACTCATCTTCATAGCTTGCCATCCTCCTCAGCAGCTGATGCCCTCCCTTCCCTTCTCAGGAGCTCCAGCTTCCCACGCAGGCCTTGGTGTAGACCCCATAGCCCGAGACTGGGCCGCTGCTGCAGTGGCTACAGCTTTGGCTTTCTGGGGGCAATGTGTCTGCTTACTGGGCCAACACTGAGAAGGAAGGGGCCACATGTCCCCAGGAGCCCCGGGATGGGGTGGGGGTTGGCACAGGGGGCAGGTGTGCAGGAACAAAGTTTCCACACACTTGCATTGTGAGTCACAGAAGAAATACACTTTGATGGCAACCTGGAGAGAGAGAGAGAGAGAGAGAGAGAGAGAGAGAGAGAGAGAGAGAGAGAGTGTGTGTGTGTGTGTGTGTGTGTGTGTAATTGAAAGAAAAGATACAAGAAATAATGTTTGCCTTTTCTGTGGGTAGTACTCATCTGTATTTGCTGTGCTATTCTACTGAATTGGGAATGGATCTCAGTCCACATTTGGAAACTCTGGTGCTGGGGGTGCTGAGGGTGGCATGGGGAGATGGGCACAGAGCTATTTGGGACCCACAGAGTGAGGCTGTGTGAAGCAGAGGGTCATTACTCAGGTCGCTTCTGCTGTGACCTGAGTTTGACCTGGGAGTCATGGGGGAGTCAGTTGGATGACTTGAGAGGCGGTGGGAGTGTGGGCTACATTGGTCCTCCGCAGGTGGGACAAGGGCTGTGATTAGCTCAGAGTGGCTCAAACAGAAGGAAAAATGACCATCTCAACTAAGCCCAGGATTAGTTGGACCCCATGTTCAGGTTGATTCTTCAGCCCCAATCAATCAATTCAGGTTGATTCTTCAGCAGCACCTTTGTGTTAACAGGGTCTTGACCTTCTCATCTCTTTCACCTTCCATTTCATGACACCAGGCCTTATATCAGACACAGCACAAATTGTCCCAATCTGGGTCTCCTTAAGCAGGACCAAAACGTTCCCAGGAGACCACAGAAGGATTCCCTTGCACCTTGTCAGCCAGGACTGGGTCACATATGTGTTCCTAGCCAGAGGGGGTGATAGCCTTATGGATGTTGCAAAGTCGCTGGCAAATCCTCCTGCCCACACCTCTCACCAGGAAACCCTGTTGGGGAACCATTTCAGGGAAACAGCTTAAAAGAAGCCCAGCTTCTCTGCAACAAGTCATTTACTTGCAGTGCTGTCTGTAACGGGGAAAGCTGGAAACATCAGCCCACACTTGCACTGGCCCTATTTAATTGAGTAAATGTTTTAACCTGGGGGGATGTGATTGTGACATTGAAAACAGTTGGTTCTTATTACTCATGGATTCTGTATTTGCTGATTCACCTACTCACTAAAACTGATTTATAACCCCAAAAGCAATACTCACAGAAATACTCGTGGTCATTCCCGGACATGCACAGAGCAGCAAACAGTCTTGGCCACCCGATGCACAAGTGTCCAGCAGAGGTGGAACCAAGCTGTGTTCTGCCTTCACACTTGGGCTCCTATACAGTTAAACCTTTCTGTGCTCTGGTTAGTGCCATAAATTTCACACTACAGTTTTGTTGGGGATTTTTTAAAAAGTCTCTGTGTGCTGGGGTGAAGTGCTGACTAGTGACCCTCAGCACAAAGAGGTTGTGTGCCTCACAGAGAAATGCATGTTAGATAAGCCAATAATTATGGTGCTATTAACTGAGTGTTTGATGTTAGTGAATCAATAATATACATTATATAAGGTACTTTTAAATAGAAACATGAAAAAGAAAAGTTCTCTGCTGATCAGCTGATGTAAATATTTTAACTAGATGCTCATGTATCTCCCCTGACAGCAATTGTTGCATACTGGCTAATTCAGTTTTGGCAGTGACTACATAGTACTGCTGTAAGTAATGAGAACCGACTGTATTATCAAACCAGGGAACAAAATACAAAAATACAAAAAAAAAAAATTACGAAATGAAAGTCTACTATGACTTACAACTTTGTAAGAAGAAATATCAGAACTAAGTCTCGGGAGGAGCATAACTGAAAATTCTTGTCAACATTATTTTAATAGTCAATCTAAACTCTTAGGAAATAATAACAGCTCTGTTTCTTGCCTTGTGTTTTTGGTTTGAATTATTAAAATCATCCTGGGGTGAGTTGAGATGTTTTAAGCAAATGACACTGAACTACCAAGGAGCACTTGCTCTTCCAGCCACAGACAGATGATCACAGAATATGCTTGAGGGGCCCTGACTCTTGGCATGTTTTGCTCCAGAACTGCCTCAAGAGCACTTGAG